>PVJI01006234.1:0-88462 GCA_004026765.1 Micronycteris hirsuta | reverse complement strand
CAGGGGGCTAGGTGGATTAACTTTCTGATCCCTCCAGCTGGTGTGGCCCATGCTAGAATTTGGTATATGGGAGGGGAGTTAGTTTTGCCCAGAAGCCATAGCTCTCCCCACAGTGTTCCCACCTCAGAGCCCTTGGGTGCTGCAAGCTTCCTTCCATCACCTGCCAGCACCATTGCTTTCCAGCTCATTCTCTGTTACCTTGCATCCAAACCAGGTCCAGGGCTGCTACAAAGGACAGTTCATCTTAGCCTCTGCCTCCCTGCAAAGGATGGGCCTGGTAGCATCTCTGGGCAAGTACCCCAGGGGAGTTTGACATTCTTACAGTTTTCAGACCTTGGTGCCAACATAGGGCCTAGCCGCAAGTAGGTGCTCAGGTAAAATTAGTTGAGTAAGTGCACAGCCAAGGGGGAGTAGATTTGACGGGAGAGCCAAGGGAGACTGACGTGGTAACAGTAACAGGAGGGCTCTGAATATTTTGGTGGGCTCCTGGCCCCATCTGTAGTCCAATAAAAGCCACTTGACCTTTCATAGCCTGAATTTCCCCACTTGTGAGTGGGCCTGCTTTGGACAAGGTTGATGTGGGGACCAAATGAGATATGGGATGATCAAGTGCTTTCTCCACTGATAAAATTTTACTTCAGGGCCCTGGCTGCTGTAGCTCAGTGGATTGAGTGCGGGCTGGGAACCAAAGGGTCGCCAGTTCGATTCCCAGTCAGGGCACATGCCTGGGTTGTGGGCCAGGTCCCCAGTGAGGGCCACGTGAGAGGCAACCATACATTGCTGTTTCTCTCCCTCTCTTTCTCCCTCCCTTCCCCTGTCTCTAAAAATAAATAAATAAAATCTTTAAAAAAATTTACTTCAGGCTAAGGATTCATTACTGTAAACACCCTGGTATGTTTTTTTGTGTGTCTATGTCTCAGGCGACTTCTCCTATTTAATGAGGAGGCTTGTAACTTGGTGGTTCTGACTCTGGAGCCACATTGCTTGGATTGCATCTTGGTTCACCACCTCTCAGCTGCTGACCTCAGGCAAGTTACTTGCGGTCTCTGGGCCTCAGTTTTCTCATCTGTCAAATAGATGATCCACTGCACTTATCTCATAGTGGTCGTGAAGATTCCGTGATTTAAACCATATAAAGAGTAGCTAAAGAAATGCCTGGGGCATAACAATGACCTTTTGGCTGTTGTTATTATCTCATTTTAGACTTATGGAAACTTCATGTTGATGGTGCTATGATCATATCACAATTCTACAGATGATGACACTGAGCGGTGAGAAGTTAAGTATTGCCCCATACAATCTGGCACATAATAAGTGCTCAATAAATATTAGTGTCTATTATTCATTACTTAAATTACATTCAGTATTACAAATACTGTTATCAACAATCAGCACAGCCAGGACTAAACGTTGTGTCTTCAGATTGTTAGCCTGTTATTCTTCCCACCACACCACCAAACCTCTATGATCTTAGGTCTTACACAGCCTTTTGGCCACCAGCTTGAGCTCTGTTTCCCTTGGCTCCACCATGGTCTGAGCTTGAATGTTGTCACCGCCTGCCCCCAAGGCCCTAGGCACTCATTGTCTCTTTGTACTCAGCGGCAAGGCCCTCCCTTTGCCTGGCTTGGCTGGCTGACCGCGGCACTCAGGGGAGGGGTGGTGTCTGTTGCTTCCAGAGGGAGAACTGGCCTGGGCTGAGGAGGTTACCTCTCTGAAGCCCATTTCCTTTGTGTCAGGGACAGTTTTCTCTGGATCTCAGGGTGGGGACAGGCTCCTTCAAGGCATTTCCTGCCCGGGAGTTTATATTTGGCCTCAGAAAAAGGAAAGGGAAGTAGGCAAGGGAGTGGGATGTAGAAGTGGTGGCACAGGGTCAAAACGGGTGACCGCCAAGACTTTGCAGGCCAAGAGAGGGAAGCAGGAGATGGCGCATGTCCCTTCTGTCAAGTGCTCTTGGATGTCCTTGCAGGAGCTGGGGATGGGAGAGCTAAGTGCTCCTTGAAGCCAGAATGCCTCCACCCTCAAGGACGGTTTGTTTTCCCTTCTCGCATCTCTGGGCCTGGGTTCCTGGCCCTGTGGTTTCTGCCCCGGGGCAACGTTCTGCACTAAGGTTCAGGTGTGTGCTCAGTTCTGTGTCCTTGCTGTGGGGATAACCAGAGAAGGGGTGGAGTCAGAGGCCCACACACACTGTTTAGTTAGGAAGCAGGACTTCCTGTCTGGGTGTTGCCGGGACATTCAGTAGCCATTACCACACTGCAGTGAGGATTCAGAGGCCAGTAGGATCCAATGGAGTGGAGCTTTGGCTGAGTTGGGGAGATAGACTCTTGTGCTTTGGAGAAGGTGAAGGAAATATGTAGGGGGCCACTTAATTTAACTGAGCCATTGGGTGTTAGGAGGTTGGCAAGAGATCGGGGAAGGAAGGCTTCATGGGAGGGGACATTTGGCCTCCATCTTGATGAATAATAGGAGTTTGCAGATTCAAGTCAGCCTGGGTCTAGAGTATGGATAACCTCAAATGCCAGGTAGGAGGCCGTCTGATATAACTGCTCTGGGCTGTGGGCCATGGGGAGCCTGTTAGGTTGCAGAATAGGAGAGTGGCCAGGTCAGAGCTGGGCTCTCTTGGAATCAGAAGCTGGCGGGATGACCTGTTGAAAGGAGAAGCTGGAGGCTGGGAACTTGGAGGACTGAAATAATCCAGGCATGAGAACCTAGAGCACGGTTGGGTGTGGGAAACCGTGACCATTTGATGGAAAAGTTGATAGAACTTGGTGACTAAATACACGAATAAAGACAGAAAACAGACCAGGATGACTGGGGATTTAAGCGTAGACATTTGGTGCCTTTGGAGGCAGGAGATCAGGAGAGCTGGATTGGGAAGGGAAGATGGGTTTGGTCTTGGTTCCCCCTCCCACACCAAGGACTCTTACTTCAGTCTCCCAGAAGAGAATGTGCAGGGGGAGGACAGCCCCCCCCCTACTCAATCACCCACTGCCAATCACACCTACCTCTGCTCCAGGTCTAGATTTTCATCAATGGCCATTATTAGGAGGGGGAACTGAGGCTCAGACAGAGGTGTGGTAGCTTGCCCAAGGTTACCCAAGAAGTTCCCAGTGGAACTAAGGCCAGAATGTAGTTCTCCTGATCTTCACTGCAATGGTCTTCTGTAGCACAGTGGAGAACAGTTACCACCGGTCTGATACCTGCCCCAGACTGGTTAGGCTGGCATCTCTTGCCTCTGGGTTGGAGACTGGAGGTGATGGAGTAGCACATGGCTTATTAAAACACCTGTGTTTTCTTGTTCCCGTGACCTTGTCAGAGAGCACCTGGGACTGTATTGGGGGCGGGAACCCCTGGGGGCAAAACAGCTAATGAGGAGAAACTGCTGCAGAACAGGTGGCAGCTTTGACCTTAGCTGTCATAGGGAAGCCCTGGGCTGGGCAGGAATGTCAGCTGCCTGCTTTGGCCCTGCTGTATCTAGTGCTAGCCTAGCTGACCACAGGCTTGGCTGACTCTGGATCCAGATTTTCAAGCAGCCTCAGCAGGCCAGAGGTCTGCTTGAGCCACAAGCCCTTGTGACCTTCCCTTATGACCCTCACTTACCGCTTCATGCTGGAGCTCAGCCCACATGTTTGTGGGAGGGAAGGCACAGTTGGCGGTTTCTTGTATAATTTCCATATTTATAACAACTCCAAACTAGAACCCCTCCCTGGCTGACCCTGCAAAGTGTCCACAGTGCTCCAAACACAAGGGCCCTCCATTGAATACTGCATCCGTTCTTTGCCTCACCCTTTAGGACATGCCCAAGGTGGGGTAGGGCTGCCTGGGGGTGTCTGAGGCCCCCGGGTAAGGTGTCCTACTTCATGTCTGGACTCAGACTGGTTTCTGTTTGCAGTGGCTGTCCTGTGCATTGTGGAATGATTAAACAGCATCCCTGGCCTGTACTCAGTAAATGCTAGTTGCATCACTTTCCAGTTTTGACGATCAAAAATGTCTCCAGATATTGCTAAAGGTCCCCTGGAGTTAATTGTCCCTGGTTGAAGAATCCCTGTGGCCTTGGATATGGAGTGTTGAAGAGAGATTGGTGTTACGAGTGGAGAGCCGCTCGTGTGAACCTGCCACTGGCCACCAAGAAAATTCAGTGGCTTCATTCTGGTGCCACCCAGTCCCACAGTACTGTACCCTCCTGGGCCTTTTGCCTTGTTGGTGCTTCAGTTGTGAGAGGGAGACTCTGAAGTGTTGCTCCCGTGGGCCCAGGAGCTGGCATCTAGCTGTAGCTCTGGCTGAGACTGAGGCTGGCATCCGAACAGGTGTAGTGGGGCCCCAAGTTCTGCCCGTCGACCTAATGAGCCGGAGGCCAGCCAGTATCTGCCACTGCCAAGCTAGGCCGCTTGAAATCCGGGAGCCCTTGGTGTGGTGCCGCTCCTGTAAGGTTTGGAATGTGGGATGAGAGCTATTTTGGTCTTGTCCCCCTTCCTCCCTCTGCCTCCCTCCCCTGTAAGAATCTAGTTAGAGTTGTAATTCCAGCTAAGAGCAGCGGGAGCAGGGAAAGACAAGGGTGTACCCAACTGCCCACGGACAGAGTATTGAAGACCCCCCTGAATGTCTACTTCAGGATCGGGAGGGGAAATTCTGGTGGTTTTGGAGTCCATGACAGCTTTTAGCAGGGTCTCTTGTGAAGGTTCTTCTCCCTTGGTTCCCTAGAGAGAGAGGTGGCCTAGCCCGCCAGTCACCTGTTGCAATCTCTGTGCCGGGGTCACTGCCATCCTTGAGAGCCCCTCTGTGCTTCTGAGGAGTCCAAGGCTTGAGGATGGGCGGGCATGCTTCTTGTGGTGCAGGTCCTTCAGTGTATCCTTATGGGAGGGTGAAAGGGGCTAGTCATAGGCACTTGGGGCCGAGTGAGATGTAAGCCCTCTGGCAAAAGGCCAACATCTCCTTAAGCAGGTCCTTCTGTAGGAGTTGGGGTGGGCAAAGGCAACAAGCCTTGCCTCAACCAAGAGAAATGATCTGAGAAGCGACTTACCAGGACCTAGCAGTTGCCAGGTGCAACAGCGGGGCCTGGAGTGGTAGGCAGCCCCTCTGCCTACCTTGGTACCAGCTTGGCCTCACAGAGCCCACTTTGGGAACTTGGCTTTCCACAGAGATCATGGCAATGCAGGCCTTTCTCCAGCACTGTAGAGTGCTGGCTTTCCTCCTGTGTTCTCTGAAGGTGGGAGAGGCCATGCTGATAACAGATCTTGTTTTGGAGACAGTCATCCTGAGGAGATGCCTTTCCAGATAAGCTAAGCACAGTAAAGGAAGCCGACACATTGGCTGGACGCTAGCTGCCTTATGGAGTGGGTCACAAACACCCACAGACCTGCCTGCCGCCATTCTATTGTGTGCATTCACATCACTGCTCGTTGCTCTCTCCTGCTCCTGCGCTCAGCCTTAGAGAGAACGTGGACCAGTGATTAGAACGACCTGGGCTTGGCCTCTGGCTAGACCTGTGCTGTAGCTTTCTAGTGCTTCTCTAAAAGTGATTCTCTGTTATTTTTCTTTTTTTCTTTTATTCTTCACCTGAGGCCCTTTTTTCCCTATTGCTTTTAGAGAGAGATAGTCTCCGGCCATACCACGCTGAGCATGTTCCATCTCGTCTGATCTAGGAAGCTAAGCAGGGTCAGGCCTGGTTAGAGAGAGGTAGGGAGAGAGAGAAACATCGTTGCAAGAGAAGCATTGATTGGTTGCCTTCTATATGCGCCTGGACAGGGGATCGTACATACCTGAACCTGGGACTGAACCCTCAACCTAGGCATGTGCCCTGACCAGAAATCAAACCCGCAACCTTTGATTATGGGATGACACTCAGTATGGGACTGAGCCACACTGACCAGGGCTGGTTTTCTATCTTGGCTGCACTTCAGAATCACCTGGAGAGGTCTGAAAAAGAAACAAAAAACTAATCCTGCCCCTAAAGATTCTTTTTTTCTTTAAATTTATTGATTGATTGATTTTGAGAGAGAGAGAGGAAGGGAGAGAGAGTGAAAGAGACAGACAGACAGAGCTTTGTTGTTCCACTTCCTTGTATGTGGCCTGACCGGGGATTGAACCTGCCATCCAGGCTTATGGAGACGATGCTCTAATCAACTGAGCCACCCGGCCAGGGTTTCACTTCTTAAGCGTGGACTGATCAGTGACTTCCTTTTACGGAGTACAATATGGGAAGGGGAGGGGACTAAGTTTATAGTGGAGAAGCTTGACAAACATTGTCAGCCAGCTGACTGAGGTGACTGAGGGTAACATCAACAGTAGTAAGTCACATTGATAGTATATATTCTTGTTTTTAAAGATTTTATTTATTTATTTTCAGAGAGAGGGGAAGGGAGGGAGAAAGAGAGGGAGAGAAAGAGCAATGTATGATTGCCTCTCACATGGCCCTCACTGGGGACCTGGCCCGCAACCCAGGCATGTGCCCTGCCTGGGAATCGAACCGGGACCGCTTGGTTCCCAGCCCGCGCTCAATCCACTGAGCTACACCAGCCAGGGCTGATTTTATTTATTTTTTAGAGAGAGAGAAAGAGAGGGAGAGAAACATCGATGTGCGAGAGACACATTAATCCGTTGCCTCTCATGCACCCCCCACTGGGGACCTGGTCGGCAACCCAGGCATGTGCCTTGACTAGGAATTGAACTGGCGACCTTTTGGTTCACAGGCTGGCACTCAGTCCATTGAGGCCCACCAGCCAGGGCTCATCATAACTGGGGTTCTGACACTGGTATTTTTAAAAGCTCCCCAGATTATAATGTTCAGCCTGAGTCAAGAGGTTACTACTCCAGCCGTAACAAAGACAGACACTTTGATCTGGGCATCTGTGACATCCACCCATTGCTTGTCCTGGGCCCTGTGTCTTGCCCGATCCCTAGGCCTGAGCTGAACTTTGGGTTGGGAGGGAGCAGGCTGAACCAGGGCCTGGGCATCTCCCTCACAGCCCACTGAGTGACCACAAGGCATAAGGACTCAAGTTTCCCAATAGTGGCATGAAGAAGGTAGAGTTGGTGACATTGGCTTGCTGAGTCCTGGCTTCCCAAAGCTTAGTCACTCACTGCTTTCTCTTTTCCTCCTAGCTTTCTATCTTACTTCTTTACAACTAGGACCCAATCAGAACTGAGCCTTAAAGACTATGTGAATATAAAGTTCAAGTAGTCCTAACAAAGGAAGTCCCTCTAATGATAGCTTTCCTACAGATACTTTTTTTTTAAAGATTTTATTTATTTTTAGAGAGAGGGGAAGGGAGGGAGAAAGAGAGGGAGAGAAACATCAATGTATGGTTGCCTCTCACACGGCCCCCACTGGGGACCTGGCCTGCAACCCAGGCATGTGCCCTGACTGGGAATCGAACCAGGACCCTTTGGTTCCCAGCCCGCGCTCAATCCACTGAGCTACACCAGCCAGGGCTCCTATAGATACTTTCAAAACCAGATAGAACCTGGCCACATCCAGACTTGCCAGGAAGGTAGGCAGGAAAGTTACTGGTCCTCACTGTGTAGATTTGAGAGCTAAAGCTTAGAGAATGAAGAAAGTTGTCTGAGATGACTTAGGCAGCAAGTACAGGAGCGGCTTAGCTGGAAAACCTTTTTCTTCAACTGAGTGATCATATTTGGGCATTATTGAATTTCTTTTGTGGGAAATGGTGCTGCTTTTCTCCTGGGTGCATAAACTCTACCCTCACTCATAGAGCACAGCCTAAGGACAGAAGCGCTGCTTTTCTCCTCATTGCATCCTTCTCACGGAGAAACACTCTGGTCCCTGGTACGTGGCCTGTGTAAGCGTCGCTGCAGATACCATCACTGACCTCTTGGCTTTTGCTCAGCCGGTCCTTCTTTGATGCTCCCTTCAGGAGACTCGTGAGTGTGATCCTGGGGCCTGATTAGACTTCAGAGCTCTGTAGTTTGCCTCTCCCCCAATCTTTTGGCTCAATTCGACTGGGCCTCTCCCCAGGAATAGAGTCTGGCCTTAACTCTCAGTGGAATCCAGATTGTGCCAGCTGAGCGCTGTCCCTGACCTGTCCTGGCTTATCACCCTTGCCTTGGACAGAGCACGGCTTGCATAATACAGAGGCTGAAACTACTGAAATCTGCACATCTGGACACAGGCCGGTCCAGGGGCTACAGGCAAACATTCCTACATCACTCGCCTCAGCCTGCCTGGTGTCACTCTCCCCGCCGGGCATATAAGGCAATCTTCATTCTGGGCCGCCTGGGCCCCAGCTCCAGGTGAATTAACTCTGCTGGGGCTGGGTGGTCACTCCTAGCTCCCAGCCTGGGCAGGCTTGGACGGGTGGGAGGGACGAAGGCAAAACACTTTAGGTCAGCCCTTAATCACCAAGACATATGTCCCTGACTGCTCCTCTGAGAGGGGGCCTCAGGGCCTCCCAGCTCTCCATGGAGTGGTATGTTGTCAGGAGCCGATGTCCCTGACATCCTATTGGGCAATAACCTATTACATTCTCCAGATTCCTGCCAGGGACGGCTGCCGGGGATCCAGTCCAGAGCCCTGCTTTGGACTCCTTGGCCCCCTGGTCTTTTTGAGCCGTTGTGGCCTCTGAAGCTTCTGCCTTATAACCTCACTTTCTTGAGCCATTTGGCTTCCAATTCTGACAGTGATATGGATGCCACCACTTTCCAGACCCAAAAGGGAATGCTTACTGGGCCTCTTTCTCCCATTTCTTCTTTTTCCTTGGGAGACTTCAGTCACGATGGGGAGGGAACTGATCTGGCGAGTGCCTGGTGCTATATGTCAGGGCGTTTTTTCCCTTGTCCAGTATTTGATTGAATGCTCTTATTTTACAGAGGAAACTGAGTCTTGGTGAGGTTAAACAACTTGTCCAATGTCAGAGAGCTAGTGACTGACGGCCCCAGGATTTAAACTCAGGCTTGTCACTCCACTAGGCCGGAAGGGGCAGAACACAAGTTTGAGGGCCTGGGCTTGGTTCCTTGGAGTCTAAGGCCCTTTTACGTAGCATCTGACAGCAGGTGTGCATAATGCCAGGGCAAAGCGTGCTGGATGTGGAATTTTAAGATCAGGGCCGTCTCAGTTATAATGCTCAACTCTGTATGGCTTGGAGAAGTCTCTTGGGCTTCCGTATGCCCCATACTGTAGCTTTTTAAAAATACCAATTTGGAGAGTTTCACCACAGTCCAATAAAATCTGCCTCTGGGGATGGGGCCTTGGGGAATTGATGTTTTAAAAACTTCCTAGTTGATTCTCATGTGCATCCAAAGATGAGCATCCCTGAGCTAAGTGATTTAGGTTGACGCTTCTTAAACTTTGATGGGCTGCACATCACCTGAGGATCCAGTTCAACTGAGATTCAATTCAGTAGGTCTTGAACTCTTCGTGTCTAACCCACTCCCAGGTGATGCTGATGCTGCTGGTCCACACTCTGAATAGCAGGTGCTAGAGGGCCCTAAGTATGAATGAAACAACGTGGCGCTCACCCAGCTGAGCTGGTCCCTTTCCCACCAACCCTGGCTAGTGCCACTGCTTAGCATTAGGGGAGCAGGAAGCCCCGCCACTCTTCCCTGGGCCTCATGGCTCAGGCAGATGGTGCAAGGTGCAGGCTTTCAGCACTGTGGTCTCCCACCCTCCTTCGGCTTAGGGAGGAGCACGGGAGTAATGCACAGGCAGGTGCCTCTCTCTGCCCTTCTCTTCCTCTTCTGCCTCAAACCGTCTCATGTCTGACTGGGGGCTGCAGTGGAGTTAAAGGGCGTGATTCTGACATGTAGGCCGATCCCTTAGGCTTGGCTCTTTTGGCCTGGGTGGCCATGCCAGACTCATGGTCCTTTAGGTGTCACCATTTCCTTCTATGCCCACCTTCCTGGAAACTCTGATCTGGTGTCCTTTCTCCCCTCCTCTTTGTCTTAATGACAGGAAAGCAGAGCTGGCTGCTGGGAGGGGCTCTGAGGCGGGGAAGGCCCTTCTCCAGAGTGTGAGGTAGTTGTAAGAGACTAGGGGATGGTTGTAGCAGCTGTCTCCGCTGTCCTCTCAGCGAAACTGTGTCCCCCAAATGCTCCCTGGGTGGGTGTGAAGTCCCTCCAGGCTGCTATTACCACCTCCTACCCCCAGACCATACCTGCCAAGGGACATGGATACTTTCCCCGGCCTGCCTTGCCTCCTGCCAGAGGGACTGAGGTAGTGCTAGCTGGTCCCCATGGGAACACATGCTTCCCACGTCCCAGCCCCACTGCTCCCTGGCACCACCTGGGTAGGGAGCAAATAGCTGCCTGGGCAGTCCCAGGACTTTGCTGCTGGTACTCAGCCTGCACTGGGCCAGGAGGGCCTCCTCCGTGGCTTCGGTCCAGCGGCACGTCTGCACTGAGGCTGGCAGCGGTGTCCCGTTCAGGGCCAGGAACTCCCAGAGCAGAGGCGGGAGGCCGACTCAGCCATTGCCCTGAAAGACACCCACAGGCCAGCACCGTGTCAGCGTGACAGTCAGCACTGGGTTATGCTGCAAATAGGCCAGCCTCAGGGGAGAGCTGGGGCAGTCCTGGGAGGCTCCCAGGGGAGAGAGGGCTGGAACGTGATGAGTGGTAGGGGAGGAAGAACACCGGGGTGGCCACCATGTCAGAAGAGGGAAGCCTGAGCTGGAGTCAGACTGGACTTGGACTCTGGCCCTAGCACCGCTGCCCTGTCAACTGGGAGACTGTAGATGAACCCTTCCTTTCTGAGCTGGTTTCGAGATCTGGGAAACGGGGAGGGTAAAACCTTCACAGCTTGTGGTGTGTGCTCAGTGAGATGTGGTTCTCAAAGTGCTGGAGAACTTGACGTATGATGAGGAGAGAGAATAGTAATTGGTGAACATTTCGTCGTTGTCTTAGCTGGACTAGGACAGTCTGCCAAGGCTGTGGAAGGGAATGGGTCCCCAAGGAAGAGGGTCGAAGACACAGCTGTGTCCCCTCCGCCCCAGCAGCACTCCTTGACTGCAGGTGGTTCTGGGAGGCGCTTCTGTTCTCAGGCAGAAGAGTGGGAGGGGCTTGGGACAGGTAAGAATGGGGCTCAAGAAAGGGGGCCCGGGATGTAGAGGGCGTGGGGCTGGGGAGCAGAGGGTAAATCCTCACTGGCTGTGACGTGAAGCAAGTGTGCCAGCCCATCCCTCTCAACTTCTTTTGCCATTTCCAGATCACCAGAACTAGAGATGCCTGCCTGCTGGAGGTGAGTCAGCAGGCACCCATCACCCCGCTAACCCCGCTTCTCTGCCTCATTCTCTCCCTATTCTGTTTTAGAAGCTGAGGCCAAGAAAGTATGCGAGTGGCTCCGAGCAACAGGATTCCCTCAGTATGCTCAGCTTTTTGAAGGTAAGGCGTCCCCTCCCCCACCCACGAACTTTCCTATCCTGTACTCTTCATCTGTAATGTGGGGCAAATCAGATCCTTTCTCTGACTGCACAAGGAGCCGTGTACCCTGGCTCTGCTCCTGTAGCCACAGCCTCTCTCTCCTACGTCATCACCTCTACTACATGGCTCTCATCCGCTCTCACAAGTTCTGCTGTTGGCACGTGTAAAATACCTTGTCTTGACTAGGGTCACTGCTTTGTACCACTCCAAGGATGCCAGCTGCATAGATGCAGTTTGGAGCGTGTGCCCTGGCAGCCTGGCCCTTACCTCGTCTTCCCCATGGTTTTATCTCTGTTTCCCTTCACTTTGCCAGTCTTCCTTAGCGTTGTTCATAGTCGCTGTTTCCATTTCCCCTCTTCTTCCCACATTCCTACTGCACCCTGGCTTCCCCCCACCTTGTCAATAACAGTCCTTGTCAAGCTCCTCCATGTGCTCAAGTTCAGTGGTCACTTCCTAGTCCTTACTTAATCTGTCCAAAGCATTCAGTGCAGTTGGCCACTCACTTCAGCTTCTAGAAATGCTGCTCTCCTGACTGTCTCTCTGGCTGCTGCTCTCAGTGTCTTCAGCTGACTCCGCTTCCTCTAGAAGGTAGCTAAATGTTGGGGTGTCTCAGGGCTAAGTGCCAGCCCCTCTTCTCTTTCAACATTTCTTTCCCAGGAGATTCTTGTCCAAGTACCATCTATATTCTGGTGACTTCCAAATGTCTCTCTGTCCAAACCTCATTCCCAAGCTCCATATTTGTCTAATCAACTGTCAATCACTGTCTGTACGCAGACGTCTGCCAGGTGCCTCGGATTTCACAGGTCTGAATCTGAGCTCCCCATGGCATCACTGCCCACTCAAGCCCCACATCCAGGAATCACCCTCAATTCCTCTTTTCTTTCAGCCACCATAGCTAACCCTTCAGCTAGCCCTTGTCCCTCCGGAATATTTCTTGAATCGATCCACTTCCTACCACCTTCACTGCCACATTAGTGTGACCTGCTGTCACTGCTCACCTGGCCTAGCATCGGTGTCCTTCCTGTACTCCTTGCTGTACTCTGAATTTACAGTGGCTAGAGGCCCCATGAGCATAGGCCCGTGTCTGTCACTGTTCTGCTCTGACTGCGTTACATCCCTTCTGGTGCACTTAGAATGCAGCCAGCCCCGGTGCTTCACCCTCATAGACAAGGCTGTGTCCGCCAACCACCTGCCCTTTCTTTACTCCTCCCCTTTTTATCACTTGCTTAAAGGTTCCTCTTCGGAGCCTTTGATGTTAGTCCTGCCAGGAACTCTCTACCCAGGCTCTTTGCACGGCTGGCCCTTTCTGTTTCTTCAGGACTCGCCTCAGAGGTCGTGACCTCTGCCAGCCACCTCTCTAGGAATAGCCCCACCCAGCCTGTCCTTACCCCATCACTTTGGCTGATATCTTTTGTAGCATTTATTACTGTATTCTCTTGTTTGTTTCATGTATTGTTTATTGTTTTTCCCCCCCAGGAGAGTGGAAAGCTCATGAAGGCAGGGATCATTTCTGTCTCATTTGCTGTTGTAACCCTAGTGTCTGGCACAAAGTAGATGCTCAATGAATCTTAGGAAATGAGTAAATAGGCTGGTTTTACCAATAAGGCAGAGAAGTGTGGGATTTCCTGGCTGCTCTCACCTCCTCCCTTGCTCCTTCCTCTGTACCCTCTCCTCTTTAAAGCCCAGGGAGTGGGCTCCCCGCCCTGGGTAGCAGTGGGAAGTGTTTCTTCTGTCCTCACTCTCTCCCCGATCCCCCACTTCACCTTGGGCCAGGGAGGAAGTTCCTCATTTAAGTAGCCCAGGATTCAAAGGGGATTGAGACCTGCCATCCCTGCAGGACCTGCCTCACATGACTGGTGATGGGTTCTCTCATCCAGCTATCCCCTCCTGGCCTCTCCCAGTCTTTCTGCTGATGGCCAACTCAAGCTTCCTAGGCTCCTCCCTTCCTGCAGGCATGCTCCTCATCTTCCGCTCTTGCTGGGCTGCCTCCCTGCCTCTCCAGCCTCCTCAACCTCCCCTTTCCAGCCCTAAGGGCCACTGGCAGAATTTTTGTCCAACCACCCTCAACTCATCTTGGCTTCTCTCTGCCATGCAGAAGGTTCATTTCCCCTGGATATTGGCTCTGTGAAGAAGGACCACGGTTTTCTGGACGAGGACTCTTTGGGGGCCCTGTGCAGGTAGGGGGGCTGAGGGCCAGACCTGGGAGGCTGGGGCCCAGCTTGGGGCTTCCTCGTGGGAAAAAAAAATCCCTGTGCCCATAACAGAGGAGGAGCTCTGTGTGTTAACAAAGCTCATGTACTGTAGTCACCCTGCTTACTCTGTCTTCTGGGTCTGTGACACCCTCCCCCACCCAGCACTCTAGCTGGAAAGCCAAGGTCTGGCCTTGATTCTCTTCTCCCTTCAGTGAGATTCCACAGACAGTCCTCTCATTCGTCCCCTCTCTACTTACACCAGCTTGGCCCTTGTCTGAGGTAAAAGCACCACGTCTTGGATCCATTACAGCCTCCTACCTGGCTTTCCTGCCTTCCATCTATCTCTGCATTCCCCTTCTCAGCAGGGCACGGCCGCCCACCAGCCACTAGAGTCAGTTTCCAGACAGTTTCCTCTGCCTAAAACGTGTCGCTGCCTAAAGGGAAAAATCCAAAGCTTTTTAGCATGACACCGAGGTCCTTTGCAATCTGGTTTTGACTGACCTTATCAGCCTGAGTCTCATCTCATAACTACACTGGTCTGTTTAATGTTTTCTCTCTGCCTTGACCCAGGCTCCTGTTGAAGCCTGAGATAGGAGTTCCTCTGTCTCTGCTCCTCTGCATCCCATTTCTGTCTTCTAGGAAGCCTTATCTGACTACAACCAGTCTGTTCATGGAACTTCCTTGTTCCACCCTCTGTGTGCCTGCTCTGCCTTCTGTCTACTCTGGTTCTTGAACCTTTCCTGTCTCTGTAGTGGTTTGTTTCGGCACCTATTAGCTCTCAGAGGACAGAGCCATAATCTCCCTAGCATCGTGTCTGGCACTGAAACCCTCACGAACACTGGGCTTGGGAGACATTTCATGGGCTGGGCACATGCACTAGTGGATGGCAGCTTGGGAATATCCTGGTAGGTTATGCGCTACAGGCTTTGGGGGTTGGGACCCTTGGGTGAGCACTGCTTCGTTTCCTTGCAGGAGGCTAATGACCTTGAACAATTGTGCCTCGATGAAACTGGAGGTTCATTTTCAATGCAAGCAGGTGAGTCATGGCAAGCGTGGAGTCTGTGACCTTGCAACACCGTGGGAAACTCCAGACATGCACAAACCACTTTCGAAACGAGTCCCAGTGTCTCAGGAGTTCAGGCCATCGACAGCGGTGCCTTGCTCCAGCCTGGGGGCAGGGTATCAGCGTTAGGCGAGCCTGGTCTAGAGGCTGAAGTATGAGAATAAGTACCCTGGCTCTTGGCCTCGCCCCCGCCACCAAGGCCACCGATGCTTCCTGGGTTTACTAATAGCTTGACCCAGAGGCGGCCCTTCCTCAGGGAAATCCACCTGCCTCCACTCCCTGCTCGGTGCCAGCACATGTTCCTTGACTAGAGGGCAGAGACAGAATAACGTGATGGAAACATGGTGGCCTATCTGGTGTTAGGGGTCAAGGTCGTTAATTCCACCCTCTCCGAGCCTTTTCTCTCTGAGCCTCCTTTTCCCCATCTCGCCCATGAACGGTCGGGAGGGGCATTCGTAGCTGTCAGAAGCTTTTCTGCCTCCACCAATCTGGGATTGCTGACACAGTGAGGACAGTCGGTCTGCACGTAGCCCTGGAATGTGGACCCGATGACCCCATCCTGCCCTGGGGTCAGGCTTTGTGAGTTTCTTCTGAGGCTTTCTGTCCTAGAGGCCTGCAGCCAGGTGCATTAGCCAAGTTGTCAGAGCCCTGGCCTGAGAAGAAGGAAACTCCTGGGACCTAGTCCCCACTGACTGCTCAGTGACCTTGGGTGAGCCTCTTCTTCACTGTGGGCCTTAGTTTCCCCACCTTGCAAATTAGAAAAGGAGAACATCTCAAAACGCCTCTCAGCTCTGGCATTCTGTGATTCTGATCTAAGATTCTAGCCCAGACTTGAGAGGTGGCTGAGACCAAGAGGTTAAGACACCTGAATTCTAGGCTGGCTCTGTCGCTGACTTCCTGCGTGATGTTGTATGACCTTGGGCAAGTGGCCTCTCATTTGTGGGTCTGGGTTTCACTCTCTGTAAATGGGGAGGGATTAGATCAATCACATGACCTTTACCATCCATCTGGTCTCTGTCTATGCCTACCGGCCTCCTCTTTCTAGCACTCCCAGAGCCAGCTCCCTTTCTAGCACACGCCCCCAATCAGAAAGCAGGGCCCTTCGCCCCAAAGTCCTCCAAGTGTTTGGAGGCAGACAGTGGAGCACAAGCAAGGGCTGGTGGGTGGACTTCTCTGACTGACCCTGTGGTGCCCTTTCCAGAATGAAGACTCAGAAGAGGAAGAACAGTGCACCATCAGCAACCCCTGGTCGTCACAGCAACAGAGTCAGCGCTGGTCTCGCATGGGCTCTTCTGACCTGTTGGCTCCACCGAGCCCTGAACTACCAGTGACATCCAGCTGTGAGAGTGTCCTCACTGAGTTTAGTGCCACCTCCCTGCCGGCCATCACCGTGAGCCTACCACCTGAGCCAGCAGACCCACCCTTGCTAAGCCGTGCCCCGAGCCCGAGTGACCAGACCCTCCTCAGCCCCAACCAGGGGCCAGAGGGTCCCCAGGACAAAGCCAAGAAGCGCCGTTCCCGGAGCTTCCTCAAGCACCTCGAGTCTCTGAGACGGAAGGAAAAGGGTGGCAGCCGGCAAGCTGAGTCTGAGTGTAGCCTGGCCACCTCAGAGAAGGCCACCAAAGCCTTCTCTTTCCGCAACCGCCGTGGCTTCCTCTCAGCTGGATTCTACAGGGCCAAGAACCGGTCACACACCTCAGCCAGGGGCAGCGGCACTGAGACTCAGAGGGCCTGGGAGGCCTGGTCTGTGGCCACGCTCCGGCATCCTCAGCGGGTATACAGGGGTAACTACCTGGTGCATGTGCCTGGGGACCACAAACCAGGCACATTCCCTCGCTCCCTGTCCATCGAGAGCCTATGTCCTGAGGACGGACACCGTCTGGCCGATTGGCAGCCAGGTAGGCGCTGGGGCTGCGAAGGGCGCCGGGGCTCCTGTGGCTCAACGGGCAGCCATGCCAGCACCTATGACAACATGCCTGAGCTGTACCCAGCTGAGCCTACACTGGCTGGGGCTGAGGCTGAACATGAGGAGGAGGGAGCGGGCAGCTATGCCCACCTGGATGACATCCTCCAGCATGTGTGGGGACTGCAGCAACGGGTAGAGCTTTGGTCTCAGACCATGTACCCAGACCTGGAGCCTGGAGATAAGGAAGAAGAAGAAGATGAGGAAGAGGAAGAGGCCACTTCATCAGTAGAAATAGCCACAGTTGAAGTGGAAGGTCAGCCTGAGGCTCTGGCCCAGATGGAGGCTCCGGCCCACAGAGAGTCCTCACCCATGGGCCAGGATGAAGTTCAGACCATTCCCCCAGCTCATGCCTCAGCTGAACTCCAGGCACAGGCCGAGCTGCAGGCGCAGGCTGAGGCCAAGTCACTGGGCCCAGCCCTGGAGAGTGAGCAGGAGGTGAATTCAGGTGGTGAACCCACCTCTGCCTCCAGCCTGTCTGCGGAAGAAGGACACTCCATTTCTGACACTGTGGCCTCCTCCAGCGAACTGGACAGTAGCGGCAACTCCATGAACGAGGCTGAGGCTGCAGGGTCCCCAGCTGCACCTCAGGCATCAGCACCCCGTGACCGACGAGATTCAGGTGTTGGGGCCTCACTTACCAGACCCTGCAGGTAGGACTTCAGGGTAGGGATAGGGGCAGGGGCTTGGTTGTCTCTGTCTTTTCCCTTCCCAATTCCTTCCTTCGCCTCTCTCCCCTCCCTCCATCTTCACTATCCCCCAAGCCAGTTTCTTAGTTATGTGGCCCAGGGGCAGGTTCGTGCGAGCTGGCTGATTGCTTTTTAGGCACCAAGGCACAGGAGGCAAACAGCAAGAGTATATATAGGACTCGGCAATCCAGAATGTTAGGTTCAACACCTGCCTCTGCCGTGGCCTTGAGCAAATACTAGCTTCTCCTTGGGCCTCGGCTTTCCTGTATGTAAGTCCACAGCATTAGAAGAGATGATCTCTGATCCCCAGGTTTGCAATTCTGGACTCATCACTGCAGCCCTGGGAAGGGCAGGGGCTGGTACTACTTCATGGCGCTAGACGGGCCTAAGCTCTAGGCCACCTTCTTGATTGCCGCTGGGCAGCCCTGGAAACTGACTAAGCTTTTCCTACCCTGGGGCCTAGCGGCACTGCTGACAATGGTCACGTCTCTCTGCATTTTTTTTTTGGTGGAGGGGAGGGGCCAGAAGAACACAGCCCTTTCTAAGGTTGACCCAACCCTGCTCCTCTGGCTTTCTCCACCCCTTCATCCCTCACTAGGAAGCTCCGTTGGCACAGCTTCCAGAACTCGCACCGGCCCAGTCTCAACTCGGAGTCGCTGGAGATCAACCGGCAGTTTGCCAGCCAGATCCACCTGCTGCACAAGGGCTCCCTGCTGCGGCTCACGGCCTTCATGGAGAAGTACACTGTGCCCCACAAACAGAGCTGGGGCTGGTGAGTGCTCCGGGGCCATGGCGGGCAGGGGGCTGCTCACCCCGGTCCTGGCTCCCTCCCTGCCCCTACTCCAAGGCCCTGGGAGGGTCGGCCCCAGAAGTCAGGTATAAACAGGCAGAGCCCACAAGGCAGTGGGGTGGTGGGATGTGCCAGGAGGCTGGAGGGACCGTGGCCTGAGAGGTAGCTTGTGTGGATGAGGGGTGCACATCAGATGCATGGGAGTGTGTGTGCCGTGTGTGAGGGAGGGATGGGGGTGCGAAACACGAGGTCTTTGAGCTGTACTCCACCAGTGACATTGTCTGAAAATGAAGCTTTGGTGGTCACTCTCCTGATAAGTACCCTTCTGTGGCTCGGCATTGCCCAAGTTTCCTTCCCACCACGATCCTTTTACGTTCTGGCCCTGCCCCAACTGATGGGCTCTGCAGCCTGCCACCTGCAAGCAGTGCCACTGTATGGGCCAGTTGCCCTTCCCCGAATGTGCTGTGCTCTTTCCCCAGCCTCTTTGCTTTTGTCCATGCTGTTCTCTTGGCCTGGGATGTCTTTTCCCCATTTCTCCTCTGGGACAATGCCTACTAATTTCTCAAGAGCCTGCTGAATTTCTGCTTATATCTGAAGCCTTCCCTGACCCGCTAGGTATAGCTCCCCTCCGTCGTGGGTCTTCCTCGAAGCTCTTGGCTCACTACCGACAGCAAGTATTGTCAGTGCCTGTTGACACAGTTATCTCCTTAACCAGACTGAGAGCTCCCTGGGTTGCTCTGTGACTCTGTAGGACTGGCCCCAGAGCAGGTGCTTAGCGATTGTTGACTCGGGGGATGTGGTGCGTTTCTGACCCCACTGACCGCTGCCTAAGTCCCTCAGGACTGCGGCCAGTGTCCAAGCTGTGTCCCAGTGTAGCCCGTGCCCCTTCCTGATCTCTTGTTACTCCTCCAAACAGGTCAGTGCCCAAGTTCATGAAAAGGAACAAAACCCCAGACTACCGGGGCCAGCATGTGTTTGGGGTGCCGCCCCTCATCCACGTACAACGCACAGGCCAGCCGCTGCCCCAGAGCATTCAGCAAGCCATGCGCTACCTGCGCAGCCAGTGCCTGGACCAGGTGAGACCCACTGGGAAGCCTGGGGAGGAAGTCTGAGGCTAAGAAATTGGGGAGGGAAGCCACTCTGCTCTGCTTCTTCTCCCTGGCTTGGCCCACCAGAGACCTTTCCTAGGCCCAGGGAGGCCCAGTGAGAATGGAGCGAAAGCTCCCCTCTTCCCAGCTCTGTCCCAGCTTCCTTCTTGGCCCAGGTGCTGTATTTCCCAACTTCCAAGAGTCTGCCTTAGCTTAGATCCCCTTTACCTATTCGTTTCCACTAAAGCCATGTTTCTGCTTGGCCCAAGGCTATAAAAACCCTTTCCTTTGGTTTTGCCGTTTCTCTCCAACTCTGTGCAGAAGGAGGCCTGTAGATTTGGAAGTCTCTGGGGTGGCCTATACTTGTGACTCCCGATCCAGCGCTGGCCTCATAGTCTCCCTTCCATGTCTCCCTCCTTCCCTGCCTCACTGATCTGCACGGGCCAGGTGGGCATCTTCCGCAAGTCTGGGGTGAAGTCTAGGATCCAGAACCTGCGCCAGATGAATGAGTCCTCCCCTGACAATGTCTGCTATGAGGGCCAGTCGGCCTATGACGTGGCTGACCTGCTGAAGCAGTATTTCCGAGACCTGCCAGAGCCTATCTTCACCAGCAAACTCACCACTACTTTCCTGCAGATCTACCAGCGTGAGTTGCCTGTACTCATTCACCCTGACAATCTGCTCCCTTCTCAACCATGGCGGAGAGAAACCACATTCTATTCCCCAAACCCGCTATATGGCAGGGACTTACCTGAGGTTACACCACACATTTGAGTGGAACTTGATCTTGCACCCGGAGACCTCCCAGAGCCCACCTTTGCCGTTCTCCCACTGGAGTCCCTTGGGACCACTGTTTCTTCTCTGTTCCCGGACACAGTAGGCTCTAGGGAATAAGGAAGCCCTTCTGTCTTTCCTTCCCTACAGTCCTCCCCAAGGATCAGTGGTTGGCAGCAGCGCAAGCTGCTACTTTGCTGCTCCCTGATGAGAACCGAGAGGTGCTGCAGACCCTGCTGTATTTCCTAAGTGACATTGCCTCTGCTGAGGAAAACCAGATGACAGCCGGCAACCTGGCAGTGTGCCTGGCTCCCTCCATCTTCCACCTCAACGTCTCCAAGAAGGATAGCCCCTCGCCCAGGTGAAACAGGGTAGTATGTGGGGTGGGGCCAGGCAGGGAAGGTTTGCCCACCCCTGCCCCGCTTGGACTTAGGGCCCCTGATGCCTGGTGCTGCAGTTCCAAAACATCACCACAAGGGGTCAGCCTCACTCCTCAGGGGCCTGGGACTGGTTGGATGCTGTGAAGCAGGGTCTTGTAAAAGACGGCAGGTTGTCTTGTGTTCAGGACTGGCAGACTGGCTTCCTGAGAACTGGAAACCAGCCTGTCAGCCATATCACCGCCTGCCATTGTGCCACCCTCTCCTCTCTGCCCTTCCCTGTAGGATCAAGAGCAAACGCAGCCGTGTTGGCCGGCCAGGCCCTAGGGACCTAAGTGACAACATGGCGGCCACCCAGGGGCTGTCACATATGATCAGTGACTGTAAGAAACTTTTCCAGGTGAGTAATTCCAGGCCATGATGCCTACCTCCCAGACCCTGGGGGAATCATCAGGGCTGACCTTTGCACCCCACGTCAGGGATAGGGCCCAACTTCACACATGTCTCTCAACCTCCTACTTCCAGCTCTTCCCTGCAAGGTTTCTCACCTACCTCACTGCAGTAGCCAGGCCTCCCCACCCCATGAACATGAACCTGACAGACTCTGTGGGCTCTGGGACTGAGGGTCCTTGACCTTCTCTGCTGCTTGCTCCTCATGGCCCCAGCCCAGTGTGTGTGTGCCCTTCCAGGTGCCCCAGGACATGGTGCTGCAACTGTGTGGCTCCTACAGTGCAGCTGAGCTCAGCCCTCCTGGCCCAGCCCTGACCGAGCTGCGGCAGGCCCAGGCTGCTGGGGTGAGCCTCAGCCTGTACATGGAAGAGAGCGTCCAGGAGCTGCTGCGCGACGCTGCTGAGCGCTTCAAGGGCTGGATGAGTGTACCGGGGCCCCAGCACACGGAGCTTGCTTGCAAGAAGGTGAGTACCACACTTGCATGGTTGCCGTGGGCCTGGGAGAGGACTCAGTGCAGGCAAGGGGCCTGGAAACCCAAAGGAAGGGGCCGCCCTGACAGTCTCGCTGTGCCTCGGCCTGATGTTGGACAAATATATATCAGAACCAAATGAGACCAAGGGATCTCTCTTGGGGATCATTTGCCGGAATTACCTTCCCAAAGCCCCACTGTAGACATGTCACTACGTTTACAGCCTCACCTCCCATCTCTTTCTGCACCACAGTCACACGGTGCTTCTGCCCCTGATGTGCTACCTGGACTGACCAGCCCCACACATTACATTTCCCGAGCCACTGTAAGCCCCGACTTGATATGTCCTCCCCCTCCATTCAGAGCCTCCTGCCATGCCGTGGGCTGGAGGTGACTTCTTTCTGTCCCTCTCTTGGCACCAGCCATGTTCTTTCTTGGATTCTGATTGTGAATAAGACTGCACACCCGAGGATTGCCATGTATAAAGTGGTCACAGTGAAATCTCCCTCATGGGGTTGGGGTGAGCAGCCAACCCGGCGCCTGGCGCGCACAAAGGGCTCAGTGAGTGGCAGCTTTTGTTGCTTTGCACGTTTTCTGCTCTGCACATTAGGTGGTGAGATCCCATGTCTTTTTCCGTTCACATCCAGAAGTTCTCTGCACTGTGCCTATTTCACAGTAGAGCCTAGTAGGCCTCCGAGAATGTGTGTCTGTCATCTCTTTGTGATTCTGAGCAGGTAGAGAAGCAGACATCCGGAAAGGAGAGAGAGAACAGGGAACACAGGGGTGGCCTGTTGGGGGGTGACACGGGTTAGCACAGGAGCCCTGCGGCCTTCCCTCCTCTGGGTCTGGCATGAAGGCAGGCCAGAACGGAAGGGTGAGTGGGAGCTCTCAAGCCCTGACAGCCGCCTCCTGTCCCCGCTCCCCTGGCCTACAGGCACCAGATGGTCACCCCCTGCGTGTGTGGAAGGCATCCACCGAGGTGGCTGCCCCTCCAGCTGTGGTGCTACACCGTATTCTGCGGGAGCGGGCCCTCTGGGATGAGGACCTGCTGAGGGCCCAGGTGCTGGAAGCCCTGATGCCGGGTGTGGAGCTGTACCACTATGTCACCGACAGCATGGCACCCCACCCCTGCCGCGACTTCGTGGTGCTTCGGTGAGAGACTCCAGCTGCTACTCTGCTGTGCTTAGGGGACAGGTGAGGTGGGGTGGGAACCAGCATCAGGAACCTGAATGTGTCCCTTCTGCACAGGATGTGGCGTTCTGACCTGCCTCGTGGGGGTTGCCTGCTTGTCTCCCAGTCCCTGGATCCTGAGCAACCTGTCCCAGAATCTGGGGTGCGGGCCCTGATGCTCACTTCCCAGTACCTCATAGAGCCTTGTGGCCTGGGCCGCTCCCGGCTTACCCACATCTGCCGTGCTGACCTAAGGTACTAGGCCCCCTTTGCCCTGGTGACCTCCCTGCTTCTGCCCCATGCTGTTGATCCCTGGGGGCTGGGGGCCAGTCTCTTCTTCCTTCCCCCTGGAAAGGGCTCCTGGTAAGAGCGCATGGCTCATTCCTGCCTGCTTTCTCCCTCCCCAGGGGCCGTTCTCCTGACTGGTACAACAAAGTCTTTGGGCACCTGTGTGCCATGGAAGTGGCGAAGATCCGGGATTCCTTCCCCACCCTGCAGGCGGCGGGCCCGGAGACAAAGCTGTGAGCCTTGGCCTAGTTCCAGGGTGACGCCGCCCCGCCCCCTTGGTACCAGATGATTAGGGAGGATCAGAGCACAACAAACCCCGTATGCTGCTTTCAGGGGCAGAGCCATTCCCTGCACCCCGGCTACCTGGCCCCATCCCCTGAAGTTCCTCTGTACATACAGGAGAATTTCAGTGTCCCATCCCCACTCCACCCCCACCCGAAACCTGTGTTCTGCCTTCCTGACAGAGAGGAGCCATTTTAGGAGCAAGAACACCGCCCTTGCCCCCAGGCCCACAGAGCCACCAACCAGCCTGGAGCTGCACCAGCTCTCTGCCTGCGGGGGCAGAGGGAGAGGGCAGTGTGTACTGCCAGCTCTCTGCCCTGCTGAGAGGCCAAGCCATCCTGTTTGGTACTAGGGTCCCTTTGAGATTGGACAGGAGGTTCTGGCCCTGCCTTTGGGCCAAACTATGGCTCTAAACTAGCTTTTCCAGAGAAGTTGGATGGGACTAGATAGGCACGCAGGCCGAGCACAGGGCAGCCCCAACCACCGTGGAGTGTTTTATTTCTGTCAATACGATGCTGATTTTTATGAGGCTGATTGAAAGAGTAGGCATAGATGGGCCCCTAGTAGGCGACATGACGATTTGGGATAGCTTGGGACATGAGAGTGGAGGAGGGACCTTCCTTTCTCAGGTCTCAAGGGACCAATGAACCAGTTTCCCCTGGCTTGGGTCCCATACTTGATCTGCCACTTCGTGGGGTCCCGTGAAGCCTTGACCATGGACTGCCACATCTGGAGAGTAGACACGCTCACTCCACTACATGGGCTGAGCAAAAGCAGATGGTGGCAAGGAGACGCGTAGCCGTGTCCGCGTTCCTTCCCCTGCTCTTCGTGCCTGTGGTACCAGGATGATGTAATAGCCCCTTCTTCAAGCAGAGACCTGGCCTCTGGTTCAGGAGTACAGCCAGCCAGATGGCAGGGCCTAGGATCCTCTCAGCCCATTGAAGAGTGATCCAAACCCGATCTATCCCCACCCATTGGCTCTCTGGGTTCATGTGGAAATTCAAGTGCCGTTCTAGCATCAACTCATGATTCATTTTTCTTTAAGCTCAATAAACTGAAGTGAGATGGTTCCTAGCCAACATTGTATTTTTTTAAGCCTGTTTTACTTGTACCTATAAATACTGTACAGTCAGAATATATATATGTATTTGTGTACATATAGATACATATATACATGCACACATCTATATACACACAGATATGTTCTATTATGAGTATACTCTAATCTATGGGTGGGAGTGGGGGGGCTGGAGCTCCAAAGATGAGATGGGGCAGTGGAGAGCAGGAACCATGTGGCTCCCTCAGCAGAACAATAAAGCGTTACTGGAGATGCATGCCGGCTGTGTGACTCTTTGCTCAGATGCTGGGTAGGACTGGGCTCGGTGTTAGGGTCACAGGTCTTGAGCATCACTGGCTTAGGAAATAGGGAGGTCACAAGAAGCATAGGGACAAGGCCTCAGCTCTTCCCTTTAGGAGGGGATTCGAGGGTGGGGAGGCAGGATTCCAAGAAGCCACAGCTTGTGCACAAGCTGCAGACCTCATCCCCTGTCTTGGCCAGGGTCCCTCATTTGAGCAGCCCACAAGCATGACCTCAGGAGTCCTGACAGTAGCATTTCCCTGGCTACGCTGTCCTTTCTTCCCCTGCTACACACAGCTCAAGCTGAAGGATGGAGAGTGGAGACCCGGCCCTGGGAGGCTTGGGAAAGCTGTTGTACTCCATAAGCCGGGTTATGGGAGGTCTAGAGTGCGTTACGGCAGCTCTTGGTCTGGTTTCAGTGGCCAGCAAAGCCCAAGGGACTAGAGGGGCCCCTCCCTCATGTTGACTTCCCTGGAGGAAGGAACTTGCCTCTTCTCTGTTACTGTAGCCAGAAAATGTCCAGCCTCTGAGGGGCAGCTGGAGAAAGTATAGGTTTCACAGTCAAATCTGTATTTCCATCCCTTGAGTGCTGTCGGACAGCCTGAAACGAACTTTCTGCTTCCTCGTAGGGCAGGTCGGCCAGGGACACATTGTCACAAGTCAGCCTCAGTAAGTGTTCATATTGGCCTGCCCCTGTCTGTGTCCCCATCCAGTCTGAACGGGTTGGGCTGCCTCTCAAGTCCCACTTCACTGTCCCCTCCTTCCATTCTCTTCTGGATTTAGCTGGCAAGGTGAGCAGAGGGCCCAGCAGCCTATTGCCTTTGGGAAAACAGTGCACCCCTCACCTCCTTGCCCTAGGTTGGCCCTGGGCTGCCACAGCTTCCAAGACAGGCAGATGGTGCCTCAAGCCGATGGGAAGGGCCTGGGATTGAGCAGAGACTAGGGCCACGCCTGGGCTTTGTGGGCCCTTTTCTCATAAACAATATTAAAATTCATATTTTTTCATTGTTTTGGTGTGAAGATGAATATTATCCAGGCTGGACGAATCACTCTATGTTCATTGTTATTATATTCATTTTTTTCTTCTGATGTTAAAGTAATTTAGAACATGTTTGTGGACCCTAGGTGTTGGGCCTACAAGGCGTAACAAGAAGTTGGCTCGCAGAGGGCAGCACAGAGCCTATGAGAAAGTGGAAACATGTCTGCTGGGCAGGGGAGCAGGAGGTCCTGACTCTTGAGGCTGGACGCCTGTCCCTACACTTGGGGCGCATCTAGCACATGTGACCACAACAGCGCTTCCTGTCTCCCTTGCTGGAGTGTAGACATTCCTCATTTCCCCAGTCCACCCCAGATATGCCTCTCAGTCCGGAGAGGCAAGCAGGTTCCTGTCAGGGCCTCCAACGGGCTCCTATGACCTCAGACAAGTTCCTTGGTGTCAAATGAGAGCTGTATTATGGCCCAGGGCTCCTGGCTGGGAGGCAGAGACCCCGTGCTCCCAGCCTCCGCTCCCCTGAGGGTTGAAGGAAGAGCAGGGCCCAAGCTGGTGTACTTCCAACAAGCTCCTCCACCCCCAGGGGGGACAGCTGAATAAATGACTCCAGCTTGTCCACGGAGTGGGACATGCTGTACAGGTCACAGAAAAGCACCAGCATAAACAAGCACTGCCTGTGTAGGCAGAGGAAATGGCCGTGTCCTGACCCGTGGCAGGTTCACGTGGAGGGGAAGCAGAGGACACGAGGGAGTGAGACAGCGGGGGCAAAGGGGCTTCTCCTCTCTAAGAAGAGAAGCAGGGCCCAGAACCCCGGGAAAGGAGGAGGAACCACAGAAATGAAAACCAATCTCTCTCTGGTGTGGTTGACGCAGCTCACCCGCCTGCTTTCTCATTGGATACTCACAAAACCCCAAAGGCAGATACAGGTTTTATTCCCATTTTAGAGGTGCAGAAGCTCAGGCTTGGAGAGGTGAAGGGAGGTCCTCGGCCACCGCTACACTCAGCTGGTTAGCGGTGGGGCTAGATTGGGACACATGGGACCCGGGTGACTCAACTGCTGGGAGGATGGGAGATCAGTCCGTGCGGTGGCGGCTGAGAAATGGGGTGAGTGAGGCAACAGCACCTTCTCTCCCGGTTTTCCGTGTCTCTGCACCACCTCCCATAACGTACACTTGGTTTGCTCCAAAAAGACCCTGAGGTGGGCATCAGCATGATAGTAGCTAACCCATACTTAGTGCTGACTGTATGCCAAGCACTGCCTGCACATTGCACACGCCTTTCCTCCTCTAATGCTCCGTGCCAGGCACTTTCCACAGCATTCCTATGACAAATGGCCTTGTTTTACTGATGAGAACTACAAAGCTGGGGAGAGGAAGGCACCTCTCTGAGGGCACAGAGCTAGCAAATGAGGGAGCCTGAATTTGGAGCTTGGTCTGTCACACTCTAAAGACCAAAGAAAGTCTGGGATTGGGCATGGTGGTGGACACTAGACCCAATGGGACAAGCTCAGCAAAGCAAGGGGACCTGCAAATGGAGTCCGTTCACTTGACAAATAGAACCTGTGCATTCTGAAGGTTTGACAAAAGTCTCCATGTTCTTATTATTGCTTTTGCTCTTTTTATCCCTTTCTTTTTTTGTCTTTATTTTTTCCATCAGCATTTTTAAAAATATTTTTTATTTATTTTTAGAGAGAAGGGAATGGAAGGAGAGAGGGAGAGGAATATCAACGTGTGGTTGCCTCTAACACACGCCCCACCAGGGACCCAGCCTGCAACCCAGGCATGTGCCCTGACTGGGAATCGAACTGCTGACCCTTTGGTTCGCAGGCCAGCACTCAATCCACTGAGCCACACCAGCCAGGGCTCCATTAGCAATTTTTCTCCCATATCCTTTTCCACCTTCACCCACCTCCTGCCTCTCACAATCACTACGCTGTTGTCATGTCCTTGAGTTCTTTTGCTTCTTTTCCCTTTTTTGCTCAATCCTTCCACCCTCTGCAACTCCCCACCCCATAGCCGTCAGCCTGCTCTCTATTTATGAGTCTGTCTCTATTTATCCTTCTTTCTTAAACTCCTTTTTTCCCCCTGCTATTCTTTCTGTCCCATCTGTCCATCCACCATTCACTGTGAACTGACAGGTCCTGTGCTGGGGTCTGGGCCCAGAGTTGAATAAGGCCCAGAACTGGACTACAATGAGCTCAAAATCCCATGCAGGCAGCAAATATGGAAATCATTTCAATAAGTGGTAACTGACAAGTCAGAGACAGGCACAGACTGGAACATGAGGGATGGGCAGTGGGGTAAGGGAACCAGGGTAGGCTTCCTGGAGGAGGCGCAGTCTAAAAGTCTTGAAAGGTAAGTAGGATTTAGGTAGACGATGAAGAGGACCAAGAAAGGCATTCCAGTTAAGGAAACAGCATGAGCAAAGAGAAGAGGGCGGGAGGTGCATGCGGGCACCAGGTCCCAGAGAGTCGCATATGGCATGCTGAGCCACTGTTTCCCCAACTGGGCTCTGATGAATGCTATGTTCCCTCAGAAAGATTGGGTGGAGAGGTGTACGTTAGCATAGTACAGATGCCAATTTTTTCTGTAATAAAGACACTTGCTTGCTTTGTTGGGCGAGGCAGTCTCCTCATTTATGTGCCCTCCTTGCAACCTCTTTTGTCACCACTGCATAGTTTGGGGAATGCTGCCATAGACAGCAGGGCGATCTAGGCTGGGAGTGACGAGGTGGGGACCGTGTTTTGGAACGCTCACTCTGGATGCTGCATGGGTTGTAGACTGGAGAGGGAGAGAAGAGCCGCGCGGAGAGCAGGAAAGAGGCTGCTGCAATCATCCAGGCAAGACAATTGAGTCCCACCCATGGGAAGGGTGCAGTAGGGAAGGTGGGTGGCGTGGGAGCCCATCTCATCTCTGAATTGGGCCTGGTCCGTGCACCTTGAAGCCTGCCCAGTCTAGCTCTAGGTCTGTCTACAGTCTCTCCACCCAGCCTTCTTCCAGCTCCTCCAGACTACCCAGGATGCCAGGGTGCTGGCACCCCAGAAAGCTGGGTTCCCGGTCCCTCTCCACCCTGAGACCTTGAAAGGCAGGGGTCTCACAAGGCCCACGGTCCTCAATTTCATTTCTCCTGAATGGGATTTGCAGCTTGGGCAGGCTGGACTGATGGTAGCAATAAAACGAGCTGAGGAAGGAGGTGCAAGTAGCCGCTCTTCTCCCCATGGATCAGCCTCACTGCCTCATCCTGGCCAAGTATGGAGTCAAAGTCACAGAGGGAAACACCCTGACAGGCTATTTCTGTAGGCAATGCTAATGGGCACCTTGCCCCTGTGGACACACACTGTGTACAGCAAAGTACCTGAGCGGTCCCAAATATATATAAAAGGGAGTACAGAGCCGGTGATCCTCGTGGACTCACAGGTGTGCAAGCATGCACACACATACACACATGGCTCCATGACATTTTGATCTGGCTGCTATAATGCATCCATTTGGACACCAGGAACATTTTGTTCTGCTTGCTTTAATGGGGTGCATTAGACATAAAGATATTTTTACAAGGTCTGACATTAAGCCATTAAACTTTCAGATTTTTTTTTAAAAAGACTATTGAGTGCTGTTTGAAAAGGACATCGTCATCTCAGCCCTTCATCTCACTCTCTTGGTGCTCCAGCTCTTATGGAGGCTGGTGGTGGGATTCAGGAGTAAAGGAGGCCCCAGGATGTCAGAGGAGCCCATTGTCTGATAACAAAAATGTGATTGTATGTGTAACACACCCGTCTGGGCTTTGTGTGTTCAATGGCTCCAGCACAATGGTCCTCAAAATGTTCTGTGTTAAGATGAGCTGACTATGATCATGCATGGAGACCCAGGACACATGTTCTCACAGTGACACAGAAAATCAAGCCCAGGCACAGAGACTCATACATGCCCACACAAACACACGGGAGTCTCTGACATGCATCCTTTCCCTTCTCACTTACTGGTTATGCAACCCTGGGGTATGGGGTGTCCAGGTGACCGAGCCTCTGCTGGCACCAGGCTGTGTGATGATAACACCAGTCATGGGTCAAGGGCAGGGACACATGGGCACTTACAGCCCTAAAACCATGGGCACTGGATGAACCACTTGTCTGGCAGCAGGTGGAGCTGAAGGAGAGCTGGAGACCTGGGCCTGGGCCCAGCCACTCACCACCCACTGCAGCCCTGTCCCCAGGCTGAGTCACACACATGGTCAGCTCTGCAACAGGGGTGATGGGGCATATGTGGGGTGCTGTTCCACATGCCTGTGCCAGGGCCCTGGGAATGTCCTTGTCTTCAGGCACTTGCCTCTCCAGCTGCACAGTCAGCTTGACCTGTGGGCGGGAGGAGAGAGGCTGTGGAAGGCTCTGGTGTGAAGACTTTTGAGCTCTGGCAAGAAGAGGTCCCCTCCGCATACAACCTTGCTGGGCCTGGCCCAAATGCGGAGAGAATGCAAACCCCGAGCCCTGTGTCCTGTAGAGGTGATCTGTTTAGAAGGCCTGACCTGAGGAGCTGTCTGCACCAACACCTCATTTCAGCTTGGAGACCACTCACTCCTGCGTCCTTTCTCTTTACGGTCTCCCACTGGCCAAGCCCAGGTCCCCTCTCTCTGCCAGGTAGATGGGGTGGGGCGGAAAATAACAATGGGAAGGGAGGAGGCAGGCAGGTGGGAAAGATGTGGGCAGACAAGCTCACGGCCTCAGAAAGAAGAGGGAAGAGAGGAATAAACAAACAGATCTGATAGAAATGACAGGCAAAAGGGTGAAAATGATGAAAAATGGGTGAATCCAAAGATGAGGGAAATGTTGGCATTCCTCACTCTCCCCCTGGATGTCCCACCAGCAACTTAAAGCCAACATGGGCCCACCCCATGTCAGCGTTTTTTCCTTCCTGAACCAGATCCCTCAGCCAACCAGTTCCTAATTCCATTCCAGTGTTTTTTCTCTCCTCCCTACCTCTTCAAGTCTGAGTTTGTCCCCTCCTCCATATTCACACTGCCACCACCAGGCCATCACCATGTCCCACCAGTCACCTGGAATACCAGAGCACCCCATTTCCCTGAGTTCACTCTTGGCCCTTCAACTCATACCCTTCAGTGACTCCCCATTGTTCTTCAGATACATTCCAAATTCCTCCCCATGGCCCATAAGGCCCTGTGGGTTCCGGTGCCTGTCTTCTTCCACAGCCTCATCCCTTATACTCCCTGTATAGATGGCACAGTCCTGTTTTCCATGCGACTCACGCCCATCTCCAGACTTTGGCACACACTGCTTCCTTTGCCTGAAACATCTTTCTTTTTCCTACGTCATCACATGGAAAACTTCTCATTCTTTGAGCTTCATCTTACACAATCTCTCCTTCAGGGAGCCAGTCTGGTTTGGGGGTTCCTCTTATGGACTCCCACAACCCCTGTGCTTCTCTTTGTCACAGAACTGATCACACTGAGTTGTATTATCTGGTTACATTCTAGACCCCCTGCACACACTCAGTGGGAGCTCCTTGAAGACAAGGTGTTTGGTTTTTTTTTTACTTCCTTGTATGGCATCTTGTTGGTGCTTAACAATTACATGTTCAGCCTGGCTGGTGTAGCTCAGTGGATTGAGCGCGGGCTGGGAACCAAAGGGTCCCGGTTCGATTCCCAGGCAGGGCACATGCCTGGGTTGCGGGCCAGGTCCCCAGTGAGGGCCATGTGACAGGCAACCATACATTGCTTTCTCCCTCTCTTTCTCCCTTCCTTCTCCTCTCTCTAAAAATAAATAAATAAAATCTTCAAAAAAAAAACCAATTACATGTTCAATGAACACTCTGGTACCTTGTGCACAATAAGCCAATGTTTCTCAGATTGAATTACTATCCAGGAAAGAGCCAGTAGGTGGGGCTGTTAAGGAAACTGGGCAGGATTTGGAAAGGGTTTCAGGTGGTGGAGCGGAGAGTCAGCTGGAACCTGAAGTTTCTGCTAGGAAGAACCAGGTGAGCTGAGAGAAGGGAAAGCTCATTTGCGCTGCAGGAATTGCTGTGGTGAGGTACATGTCATGACATGAAGACCTGAACGAAAGACACCAGCTTTAGCCCTTCTAGGGGACCAGGCAGTTTTCTATAACCACGCTGCCCAGTCCACACTCTGTGAGGTGGTGGACTGCTTGTGCACACTGTAGTGTTTGCTGGTCCAGATGGCTGGCAAAGGGTGACTTGGGCTGTGAGACCCCATCAATTCCATGAATATTTATTAAGCACCCATGATGTGCCAGGAAGTGTTCTGACACTGAGGGGAACAGCAGGAGATAGTAACATACAAAAATCCCTTCACATCCCGAGGAAGGGAGACAGACAATAAATGAAATAAATAAAATTTACAGAATGTTAAGAAACTATAAATCTATGGAGAAAAAATGAAGGAGGGAAGGAAGCTAAGAAGTTGCTAGAGGGTCACATGCTTCCATTATAAGTAGGGAGGTCACGGGCCTGCAGGAAGTGAGAAGCCTGTCCTGCGGGAGTGTTGTAGAGAGCAAGGGCAGGGCCAAAGACTGGTGAGCTCCCCACCAGGCCTGCAAGTGGGAACTACAATGAAGAGCCCGTGACCTAACTGGCACCCTAGAGATTGGCTGGAGCCTGGAATTTCATCACACCTGCAGTCTCATCCCTTCCCACTTCCTAGTCCAGCTCCTGCCCTTGGCACACATACACATAGTAATAGCGCATCAGCTCACAGTCCAGAACTGCTTCTTGGAGGGTAATGAGTCAGGTTGCACCTTACTTCCTTTCAGCCGCAACTGGCAGTCTTTGATGGTGGGACTAAGAAGTTCGATTAACCAATGCAGACTGTATCTGCTATTTCAGGTCCCTACATCTCTCGGGGTGGCAGGAATGAGTGTGAGTGGAGTACCACTGCTAATGAATGCGTAATGTGCTCCAGGGACTGAGTGTGCATGCTGGAGTTGGGATTCCATGTGCAGCCTCGCTGACTCTGGGCAGTTCGTGTTCCCTCTCTGAGCCTTACTTTCCCCTTTTGAAATACAATCCCTGGCTGGTGTGGCTCAGTGGATCGGGCGCTGGCCTGTGAACTAAAAAGTCACTGGTTTGATTCCCAGTCAGGGCACATGCCTGGGTTGCGGGCCAGGTCCCTAGTTGGAGGTGTGTGAGAGACAAGCACACATTGATGTTTCCCTCTCATTCTCCCTCCCTCCCTCTCTCTCTCTCTAAAAAAAATAAAGTCTTAAAAAAAGAAATATGCAGCTCCTGCTCTACCTCCTTTACAGGATATTTAAGGATGAAAATGATGTATAAAGCTTAAGGCGGTATATAAAGGCCCTCGGTGAATGCCACTCTACTATAGCTTTTTCTGAGAGGTCGGAACAACCTAGCTCTACGAGCCATCCCCATGTGTCTGTCCTTGGAAAAACATCTGGGTCCTTTCACTCGATCTGTGATCAAGCTCCTGGTGACCCAGGGCAAGGAGGGAAAGGATACGGCCTCATCAGCTGGAAACACAGAGGTGCCCCGGGTCATGGTAGGCTGGGGGCATAGGGACATGGGGAGGTGCAGGCCTTTCTCCTCACTTACCATGCTCAGTGAAGAAACTGAAATCTGCTCTCTTAGGTAGACCTTGAACATTTAACAAGCATTCACCATACCAGACACTGTATTAAGCACATGGAGAAAGATAGGAAGTCTTGGAAATGGAAGTGGCCAAGTACAGTTTTAAAATCACCCTAGGTGTGGAAAAGGAGGTCGGTGGAGACAAGACCATCTAGGAGCCCTTGCCATGCTCTAGGGAAGGGATGGTGGTGTCTTAGACTATGGCAGTGTCAGTGAGAAGAGAGAGGAGGGCATGGGTGGGAAAAATATTGTGGAAACAACTGTAACCACATTTGGCAAGTGGTGAATTAAAGGGGATGAGGGGAAAGGGGAAAGTTCAAAGAGGCTTTCAAATTTGATGCTGCTAAGCCCCACCTTCCCCCTTCCTAGACTTGTGCAATTGGATTGGGAGTGAGGGGTGGTGTGGGCTGCACGTTACATTTGGGGCTGTAACACTTCACCTTGTCCCTTTCAGCTTGTCATTTCAGCCCATAGAAATGCTCTATGAGGCTCAATTCACTGTCATCCTAAGTATCTGCTAGTCCTCTGGTGACACGTAACTTGTAAATTCTTGAGAGCCAGGCTGCTTTTGTTTAATTCCTAGCTCTGCTGCTTACTAGCTATGTGATCTTGGGCAAACTACTTAACTTCTCTAAAGCTACAGTTTCCTCATCAGTGTTATGGGGATAATAATAGTGGATAATAATAATATTTACCCTGTTGGGTTGATGTGAGGATTAAATGACCTAATTAATAAAAAAGGGCTCAGTGGTTGTCACATTGTAAACACTTGAAAATGCCATTATCACTATTGTCGAATGCATTTTCACTTAGTGCCTATATTGTGCCTGACTGTGCCAGATGCCCTGGGGGAAGCAGACAAGAATTAGGTCAGGTTACTGGAGGAGAAATGTATACTTACTGGCCAGAATCCAACAGATTCAGGGCTATAACAGAGAAAGGTTCAGAGTGCTGTAAGAACAAGGAAGAAAAGAGAACGTCATTGAATCCCAGGAGGTGGGGTAGGCATGGCCATGGCTAGCTGGATCAAGCTGGCTGTATGACCAAAGAGCAGTCCACTTGGTAGTGCCTTAAAGCTGGTCTGGCAGGAAATGCCGTGCAAAAAAGATTCTGATTTGGGAACTAGAGAAAATTAAGCAGCTGGCCCTGGAAGTTGAATCTGAAAGAATGAAAAGAAAGGCTAAGAGTGAGTATTGAAACTCCAGCTGCTTAGACCTCCACAGTAGCTTAAGATCCAGTCCCAATCTCTATGAAGCCAGATCATCCTAAGGTTCTGTCTCTTCAAGTGCCATATTTCATTCCATATTTCTCTGTACATGAAACCTCCACTAATTGAGCTGGCCTGAATGGATCACAGCTGCTTTTTTTTTTTTAACTTTTTTAAAAAAGATTTTATTTATTTATTTTTAGAGAGAGGAGAAGGGAGGGAGAAAGAGCAATGTATGGTTACCTCTCACATGGCCCTCACTGGGGACCTGGCCCGCAACCCAGGCATGTGCCCCGACTGGGAATCGAACCGGGACCTTCTGGTTCCCAGCCCAAGCTCAATCCACTGAGCTACACCAGCCGGGCAGGCACAGCTGCTTTTTAAAAATGATCTAAGTGAAGCATTGTTTTTAAAGAATGACTTTAGGGAATGTAATTCACATGCCATGCAGTTCATCCATTTGAAGTACACAACTCAGTGGTTTTTAGTATACGTGCAACCATTACCGCAGTCAACCTTACAACGTTTTCATCACCTCAAAAAGAGATGCTGTACCTATATTAGCGGTCACTGCCCCTTCCCTCCTGTCTCCAACTTCTGGCAACCACTCATCAATTTTCTGTATCTGTGGATTTGCCTATTATGGCTATTTCATATAATTGGGTCTATACATTACGTGGTCTTGTGTGACTGGCTTCTTTTACTTCATGTAATGTTTTCAAGGTGCATCCATGTTGTATATATAAACACTTCATTTCTTTGTATCGTGGAATAAATTTTCACTGTATGAATTTATTAGTTGCTAGATATTTGGGTTGTTTCCATCATTCGGCAATTATGAATAATGCTGCTACAAACATTCATGAACAAGTTTTTGTGTGAATGTAGGGTTTCATCTTTTTGGTATGTACCTAGAAGTGGAATTGCTGAGTCATATGGTATGTTTAGCCCTGTGAGGCACTGCCGAACTATTTTCCAAAATGCTGCACCATTTTACATTTCCTCTCGCAGTGTATGTAGGTTCTAATTTCTTCACAACCTCCTCAATGCTTATTGTTATCTGACCTTTTTATTATAGCATCCTAGTAGATGTTAAGTGGTATCTCATTTTTTTTTTAAATCATCAACCTGAGGACATGTTATTGATTTTAGGGAGAGGGGAAGAGAGGGGGAGTAAGAGGGGAAAAAACATTGATGTAAGAGAGAAACACTGAGGGGTTGCCTTTCATACGCATCCCAGCCAGGATCAAATCCAAAACGCAGGCATGCACCCTGACCAAGAATCGAAACTCTTGGGTTATGGGACAACATTCCAACCAAATGGGCCACACTGACCAGGGCTCACTGTGATTTTGATATGCGTTCCCCCATTGTCCAATGATTTTGAGAGCCTTTTCATATGCTTATTGGCCATTTGTATATCTTCTTTGGAGAAATGTCTATTAGATAGTTTGTCCATTTTTTAAATTAGGTTGTCTCTTTATTATTAAGTTTTAAGAGTTGTTTATACGTACTAGATACAAATCCCCTGTGGTTTGCAGGTTGTTTTCCCACTTTTTTGAGAGTGTCCTTTAAAGCATAAAAGTGTTTTTCACTTGCATGAAATCCAATTTATCTATTTTTAATTGTGTTTCTTGTGTTTCGTTGTCATATATGAGAATCCATTGCTAAATTCGAGGTCATGCAATTTTATCCCCCATCTTGTCTTCTAAAAGTTTTATAGCTTTAGTTCTTACATTTAGGTCTTTTCGTCCATTTTGAGTTAATTTTTGTATATGGTATCAGTATTGAATTTCCTTTTGGGGGGGGTGCTTATCCAGTTGTCATGGTATCATTTGTTGAAAATATTATTATTCCTCATTAAATGGTCTTGGCACCTTTGTTGAAAGCCAGTTGACCATAGAAAACATGGGTCCGTATCTGGACTCTCAGTTATATGACATTGATCCACATGTTTATCCTTATGCCAGTACCACATGGTCTTGATTACTGTAGCTTTGTAGTAAGTTTTGAAGTCAGAAAGTGTGAGTCCTTTAACTTCATTCTTTTACAAGATTATTTTGGCTAAACTGAGACCTTTGTATTTCCAGTTGAATGTTAGGATTAGCTTGCCATTTATGCAAACAAAGAAGCAGGGATTTTGAAAGGGATTGTGTTGAATCTGTATGTCAGTCTGGGGAATACTGCCATTTTAACAATATTAACTCTTCTAATCCATGAACACAAGATGTTTTTACATGTATTTAGATTTTCCTTAATTTTTTTCAACAAGGTTTTGTAATTTTCACCATATGTGTAAGTTTTACACTTTTTTGTTAAATTTATTCCTAAATATTTTATTCTTTTTTATGCTATTGTAAATACAATCATTTTTATTTTCAGATTGTTCATGGCAAGTACATATATGTTAATACAATGTGTTTTTGTTCATTGACTTTGTATTGTGCAAACTTACTGAATTTTTGTTAGTTCGAATAGCTAGTGGATTCCTTAAGATGTTCTATGTACAAGACCTTGTGATCTGTAAGTAAAGATGGTTTTATTCCTTCTTTCCAATTTGGATGCCTTTTGTTGTTTTCTACCTAATTGCCAAAGCTGTAACCTTAGTACCATGTTGGAAAGAAGTGACAAGAACACACATCCTTGTTTTGTTCTTGATTTTATGGATTTTGGTTTGGATATTTCTTAGATAACAGTTATACAGCTGAGGAAGTTCCTTTCTATTCCTGTTTTGTTGAGAGTTTACATCAAGAAAGGGTGTTGGATTTTGTCAGTGCTTTTTTCTGTGTCTCTTGAGGGGCCTGTGATTTTTTATTTTATTCTGATATGTTGTATTGATTGATTTTCAGATGCTAAACCATCCTTGCTTTTCTTTTCTTTTTGTTTTAATCCTTACCAGAGGACATTTTCGCCCGATTGCTTTTTAGAGAGAGAGGAAAGGAGAGAGAGAAACATCAATGCAAGAGAGAAACATCGATTGGTTGCCTCCCAAATGCACCCATACCAGGGACTGAATCTACAACTTGAATATGAGCCCTGACCAGGGATCAAATCCACAACATTTTGGTTATAGAATAGCGCTCCAACAAACTGAGCCACATGGGCCAGGGCATTGCTTTTCTATAATAAATCTCACTTAGTCAAGGTGCATAAATTATTTGTATGTTGTTGAATTTGGTTTGCTAGTATTTTGTTTCATGGCCTAGCAAATGGTCTATCCTGGAGGATGTTCCATATGCTCTCAGAAAGAATGTATATTCTGTTGTTGGGTGGAATGTTCTACAGATGTCTGTTTTCCAGTGTTGTGTGGAGTTTTGCATTTGTATTCATATGAGATATTAGGCTGTAGTTTCCTTGTAATATCCTTGTCTGTTTTTGATATCAGGGTAAGAGTGGCCTCAAAAAATGAATGGGGAACTTTTGCCTCTTCTATTTTTTGGGGAAAAGTTTGTAAAGAATTGGTATTAATTCTTTCTTTTTTTAATATTTGGTACAATTCAGTGAATCTATTTGTGCTAAGACAGTTTGTAGATTTTTTCAATTACTAAAACAATCTGTTTACTTGTTATATCCCCATTTTTATTGTCTATTTCTTGTTTAATTAGTTTTGGCAATTTGTGTCTTTCTGGCAAGTTTTCCACTTCATCTAAGATGTCTCATTTATCAACACACAATTGTTTATAGTATTCCTTTATAATTCTTTTTTATTTCTGTAAGATCTGTAGTAATGTCCTCTCTTTCATTTATGATTTAGTAATTTGAGATGTCTATTTTTGGGGATTAATATATCTATAAGTTTGTCAATTTTGTTAATGTTTTAGAAAGAAAAAAGGAGCTCTTACCCTTTGCAACAGCATAGATGGAACTGGAGAGCATTATGCTAAGTGAAATAAGCCAGGTGGTGAGGGACAAATACCATATGATCTCACCTATAAGTGGAACTTAATCAACAAAACAAACAAGTGAACAAAATATAACCAGAGACATTGAAATAAAGAACAAACTGACAGTGACCAGAGGGAAGCAGGGAGGGGATAACAGGGGAAAGAAGTTGTCATCAAGCAACATGTATAAATGACCCATGGACAAATCAAAGGGGGGTAGGATTGAGGATGGGAAGTGGGTGTCAGTGGGGCAGGGGAGAGCGGTGGAGGGGCAATGGAGACAATTGTACTTGAACAACAATAAAAAAAGTACAGAAAAAATAGAGCCAGCTTTTAGCTTCATTGATTTTCTCTACCATTTTCTACTTCTTTTTCATTGATTTCCACTCTAGTCTTATTACTTTCCTTCTGTTTCTTTTGTATTTAATTTGCTCTTTTTTCCAATGTCTAAAGTAAAAAATAAGGTTATTGATTTGAAGTCTTTCCTCTTTTTAACATAAGCATTTAAAGTTATAAATTCCTCTCTAAACACTGCTTTGGCTACCTCTCAGATAAGTTTTGGTATGCTTTGTCCTCATTTTCTTTGATCTCAAAGAATTTTCTAATTTCTCTTTTGATTTTTCTTTGATCAATTGGTTTTTAAAATAACCTGTTGTTTAATTTCCATATATTTGTGGTTTCCCAAATTTCTTTCTACTTTTGCTTTCCAAATATATTCCATTGTAGTAAGAGAACATAATTTGTTTTTATCCTTTTATTAAGGTTTTTTTATGGCTTAGTATATAGTCTATTTTGGAAATTGCTCTGTGTGTACTTGAGAAGAATGTACATTCTTACAAATAAAACATGGAAGATATAAATCAGTGGTATGACATTTAAAGCACTCAAAGAAAAATAATGTCAAACAAGAATCCTATACCTGACAAAAATGTTCTCCAAAAATGAAGGAATTTGTTATTGGTAGGCTTGTCCTCCAAGAAATGCAAAGGCATTCCTTCAGGCTGAAATAAGAGGATACTAGACAGTAAGTCAAAGCTGTACAAAGAAATAAAGAACAAAGGTAAAAGTAGTTATACAGATACATGTAAAAGCCAATATTAGTGTACTTCTAGTTTATAACTCTTTCTTTTACTATATAATTTAAAAGAGAAACATGAAAGAATAACTACAAATCTACATTAATAGGTTTACAATGTATAAAGATATGAACTGTAAACATAACAACTTAAGGATGGTGCGATGAAGCTGTATACATACAAAGTTTGTGTACACTAGTAAAGCCAAGTTGGTATTTATTCAAACTAGATTGGTATAAATTTAAGATGGTAATTCTATTTCTTCTTGAATCAATTTTGGTAGTTTATATGTGTCTAGATATTTGTTTCTTTCATCTAAGTTATCTAATTTGTTGGTGTAAAATTTTCATAGTATACTCTTATAATCTTTTATTATTGGTGTAAGGTAAAGTAGTAATGTCCCCCTTTCATTTCTGATTTTAGAAATTTGGTTCTTTTTTGTGTTTAACGAAAGATTTGTCAGATTTATAGACCTTTTCAAAAAACCAACTTTTGATTTTATTGGATGTTTCTATTATGTTTTTATTCTCTACTTAGTTTATCTCAGTTATAAACTTTATTATTTCTTTCTGTTAGGGTTTAATTTGCTCTTTTTTTCACTTCCTTAAGGTATAAAGTTGTTTGTTTGAGATCTTTCTTTTTTTTAATGTAAGCATTCACAACTATAAAATTCCCTCTGAGCACTGCTTCATTTCATTTATGAGGTTTGGTATGCTGTGTTTTCATTTTCACTTGTCTCAAAGTATTTTCTAATTCTCCTTGTGATTTTTCTTTCACTAATTGGTTGCTTAAAGTGTGTTGTTTATTTTCCACATATTTGGAATTTTCCAGTTCTCCTTCTGTTATTGATTTTTAGTTTCATTTCATTGTGTTCAGAAAATATCCTTTGCATTATTTCAATATTTTTAAACTTTTTGAAACTTGCTTTATGGCCTAACATATGGTCTATTGTGGAGAATGTTGCACTTGAAAAATGTGTGCATTCTGCTATTGTTGGGTAGAGGATTCTGTGTAAGTGTGCTAGGTCTAGTCATTGTATAGTGTTGTTTAAGTTCTCTGTCTTCTTATTGATCTGTCTGGTTGTTCTATTCATTATTAAAAGTGGGATGTTGAGGTCTCCAACTATTATTGTAGAATTGTTTATTCCTACTTCATATATTTAAGGATATGTTGTTGGGTGCATATACAAGGGTATGTTCATAATTGTTATATATTACTTGAAATCTGAATAGAACAATAACAGGAGATTGAATCAGTAATCAAGAAAAACACCCTCAAGACCAAATGGTTTAACTGATTAATTCTGCTAAGCATCTGAAAATAAATGAACACTAACTCTTCTTATAATCTTCCCAAAGAAGATAGAGAACACTTCCTCACTCACTATATGAGGCCAGCATTATCCTAACATTAAAGATAAACAAATAAATTGCATTAAAAGAAAACCAGAGATCAATATCACATAAGTATAAATGCAAAAATTCTCAACCCAATACAAGAACACCAAATTCATCAGCACATTAAAAGAATTATATGTCAAGAGCAAGGGTGATTTATCCAAGGAATTCAAGGATCTTTCAACATAATGAAAATCAATCAATGTAATATATAATGGAATGAGAAAAATCCACATGATCATCTCAATTGATGCTGAAAAATAATTTGACAAAAATATAACCACTTTTAATAATTAAAAAAGAGTTTAACAAACTAGGAATAGTAAGGAGCTTCCTTAAGATGATAAAGAGCATTGATTTTAAAAAAAAAACAACCAACTCACAGCTATCAACAACTGAACCTAAAAAATATAAATAAAAACAAACTAAGCAAACAACTGAAACAGGAACAGAATCACAGAAATGGAGATCACATGGATGGTTGTCAGTGAAGATGGGGAGGGGAGAGAATGGGGAAAAGGTACAGGGAATAAGAAGCATAAATGGTAGGTACAAAATAAACAGGGGAAGGTTAAGAATAGTATGAGAAATGAAGAAGCCAAAGAACTTATGTGTATGACCCATGGATATGAACTAAGGGGGAGGAATGCTGGTGGGAGGCAGGGTACAGGGTGGAGGGGAAGAAAGGGGAGAAAAAAATGGGACAACTATAATAGTATAATCAATAAAATATATTTAAAAATATTAGATAAAAAAATAAAACATAAAAAAATAAATTAAAAAAATCAGCTAATGTCATATTGAATGATGGAAGATTTAAAAAGTTACTACAAAGCTATAGTAATCAAAACAAAGTAGTACTGACATAAATATAGACATATAGATGGATGGAATAGAATTGAAATTCCAGAAATAAACCCATGTATATAGATACATGGTCAATCGGTTTTTGACAAGACTGTCAAGACAATTCAATGAAGGAAGAATCACCTTCAAAAAATGGTGTTGGGGGCCAAGATGGAGTTGTAGGCAGAAACAGTTTGCTTCCTCACACAACCAAAAGCAAAGGCTAGCAACCAATTTAAAAACAACGCCCTGGCTGGTGTAGCTCAGTGGATTGAGCGCGGGCTGGAAACAAAAGGGTCCTGGTTCGATTCCCAGTCAGGGCACATGCCTGGGTTGCAGGCCAGGTCCCCGTGAGGGCCATGCGAGAGGCAACCATACACTGCTGTTTCTCTCCCTCTCTTTATCCTTCCCTTCCTCTCTCTCTAAAAATAAATAAAAATAAAATCTTAAAAAAAAAAAAAACAAAGAACAACCAGAACATCCAGAAAATCATTTGCATGGAAGTCCAACAACCAAGGAGTTAAAGAAACATATATCCAGATGGTAGGAGGGGTGGAGACAGGCAGCTGGGGTGGTGAGGACACATGACAAGGCAAGGTGGTGGATCATGTGGGCAATCTCGCATTTACATGCAGATAAACCAGGAGGAACAACAGGGGAGCAAGACAGTCTGGGACACCCAGGGTTTCAGCTGAGGACACTAAAGACTCAAAACCTCTGGCTGTAAAAAATATATTTGGGTTGTGGCATCGGGGAAAACTCCTACCCTCATAGGAGAGTTCACTGGAGAGACCCACAGGGTCCTAGAATGCACACAAACCCACCCACCTGCGAATCAGCACCTGAAAGGGCACAATCTGCTTGGGAAGCGAGACACGTGACGGAAAGTGGGACAGGAGCTGAGCAAGTGCCATTGTTCCCTCTCTGATCCCTCTTCCACAGATAGTGCCACAAGACAGCGGAAAGGGTTGCCCCACCCTGGTGAATACCCAAGGCTTACTACATAACAGGTGTGGCCCCCTTACTATCTAACAGGTGCACTGAGACAAAGAAATATGGCCCAAATGGAAGAACAGATCAAAACTCCAGAAAAAGAGATGAGCATCGAGGAGATAGACAACGTATCTGATGCAGAGTTCAAATAACTGGTAATCAGGGTGCTCACAGAACTGATTGAGCTTGGCTGCAAAATGAAGGAAGAAATGAAGGCTACCCAAAGTGAAATAAAGGAAAATATACAGTGAACCAACAGTGAAGGGCAGTCCCATGGTGAAACTGGGACTCAAATCAGTGATTTGGATCAAAAGGAAGAAATAAATATCCAAGTAGAACAGAATTAAGAAATAAGAATTCAAAAAAAAAATGAGAGGCTGAGGAACCTCTGGGACAATTTTTTTCATGCTTCTCTGCTTTTGCACATTTTGTTGCCTCTGCTTAGCATTGTCCTCTTCCTCATCCTGTTTGTCCTGATGAACCCACAGTCATCTTTGCACTCTGAGAATGTCACCTCCCCCAAGAAGCCTTCCCTGCTACTCCATAGGAGGAGCTTCCCTCTTTCCTCTGCGCTTTCTCAGCAGTTTGTACCTTTCTCTGCTATGGCACAGATCACATGGGGTTTACCTCAATGTGTCTGCTTGCTCCGGTGGATAGTGCGCTCCTCAATGGTAGTGACCAGCTTTTATTCATGTTTGTACTCCCAGGGCCTAGCCCACCACTTATTGAATCAAATACATCTTAGAAGATGTTTTAAAAAGTAAATTTTACTGAGAAACTAGGGAAAAACAAAGGCTCAGAAAGCAAGTACAGGTGATTGTATTATAGCATCACCATATCTATAAAGAAAGCAATGTTAATAGTTTGGTAGTTACTCAAAATGCTAAACACAGAGTTACCATTATGACCCATAAGGTCCACTCCTAGGTAGGTACCCAAGAGAAGTGCAAATATATGTCCTTACAAAAACTGGTGCATGAATGTTTATAGCCTCATTATTCATAATAGCCAAAAATGGCAATGACCCCAGTGTCCATCAACTGAAGAATGGATAAACAAAATGTGGTGTATCCATACCATGAGATATTATTTGCCGTCAGAAGGAATGAAATACTTGTACATGCTACAATATGGATGAACCTTGAAATCCTGCTAAGTGAAGCCAGACACAAAAGGCCAGATACTGTGTGACTTTATCTTTATGAAATGCTCAGAATAAGCAAATCTATAGAGACAGAGAATAGATTAATGGTTACTTAGGGCTGGAGGTAAGGTGGAGGAGGTCAAGGGGTGTAACCGCTATTGGGTACAAAATTTCTTTTGAGGATGATAAAATTTCTAAAATTGGAGGACGATGATGGTCACACAGGTTTGGAGATATGCTTAAAAACCATATTGTACACTTTAAAAGGGTGAACTTTTTGGTAGTTACATTATATCTCAATAAAGCTGTTTAAACAAAAGAAAGAAATCAATCCTGGAAAGAAATGTGCCAAAAGGTTGACAAGTAGTTGTAAACCTTAAGATGTGGGATTTTGTGAGGGTGATTGTTATTCTTTTTTCACACTGCAAAGTGCCTTCCACGTATTTTGTGATGAACAAGTGTTATTAAAAACAGACACCTCCCGTTTTAAAATATCAAGGAGGATGGGAGAGATGAGAATTAACATATTTTGAGTACCTACTAAGTAGCTGGTAGGCTAACCCCCACAGCATTCCTGTAAGGTTGCTATTTTATTTCAGTTTCACCAGTGTGACAGGGAAACAATGAGACATGAGGATTCCATCTTTCCCTATTCTCGGCTCCCTTCTAAGGAGCTTCCTGGGTTTTCTGGTTAATTTGGGGACTTTTGGTTTATTGATCTGTTGATGACTAAAGGAAAACTGAAAGAGGCCTTGAAAGGCTAGACTGATTTACAGTAAAATGAGAAAAGAGTGACCAGAGAAAGCAGAGAAAGGCTCTGGGGAAAGCTCAGAGGACAACAGAGAACGAGGAGAGGTAGCAAATGCTGGATAGAGATTTAACCTTGTGTGGAGAGGGGTGGACTGGACCCCAGGTGCCTGACTTCTTTCATCGTTCTGATCTCAGCTCAGACCTGGACTCTTCAAAGGCCCCTGATGCCCACGTCTAAGAGAATCCCAGCCACCTCTATTCTGACTGTTTCCATCACAGTACTCCGCATTATCCTCTCCACAGTATTGATAGTGCCTGAAAGTGGCCCGGCTCGGCTCGCTGAGATGCACGTAGATTTCCAGAGCCGGGGCCTCCTCTGGCTTGTTCACGGCTCTACTGCAGGACTGAAAACCGGGGCTGGTAACATGGTGGTATTCAGACAATGAGAACTGGGCTGCTATTTTCATTCATGGACTCCTCTCCTCTCTCTCTACTTTTTCAACTGCAATTCATCCTTCAAACTCTTGCTGAAGACCCAGAAATTCCTAGAACTCTTCTTGGCTGGAAGTGTGTTCCTGACCTTGACACAGAAGCCCTCAACTACTCCCACACCTGTCTCATAAGCTCTTTGATGTCCATTTCTTACACATCACAATAACAAATTTTACTGAGCTTTTTTTTTACTGAGCTTTTTTGAGTGTGCATGCATGCCAGAAAGTAAACACATAATGAAAATGGTAATTTTACGCTGTGATAACTGTTATGTAGAAAATAGAACAAGGCAATGGCCTAGAGAATGGCTATAGCTGGGGGAAATGGCACTAATTTAGTCTGGATGGTTGGAGAAGGTTCTCTGAGGAGCTGACAAATGAGCTGAGACGTGACTAATGAGATATGGGTAGCTGTCTGTCTCTCCCACAATGCCTTGCATATCGTATGTATTTGCTGATTGACTGACCATGGAGTCTCAGGGGTGGAAGGTTCCTAAAGGTTATCTAGTCCAGGTCCAATCCTACAGAAGTTTCCTCTTCTGGAAATAGCCTACTGCCCCCAAGTAGGACAACACGCCACACGGTTCCCACAGTTTGTCACCGAAATTGGTTACCTTAAGGTTAGCTGCGTTTTTCTGGGCAGCTGTAGTGTGCCAGGCACTTTTATACCTAGTGTCTTACTTAATTCTTACCCAGTGGTGCTATTATTATTATTTCCATTTGAAAGACAAGGGAAATTCAGAATTTATGTGACTTGCCCAAGGCCACACTGCCAGCAAATGTGTAGTAAATGTGGCTGACTCCAAAGCTGGTGCATTTTGCTATCATCCCTTGCTCCTTTAATTCTGAAGTTTAAACCATCCTGTTCAGGCTTTGAGATTCTTAAACTCAGAACTGGCTTGATTCCACTGGACCTTTCTCACTGCACGTATCAATTTAGCCTTGTCCACACACTGACCCTACAGAGACATGAAGTTTGGCTGTCTTTATTTTCATAATCACAACATGAAGACTGGGCTCTTATATGACCCCAGACACCCCTGGTTGCACATTCTGAAGCCTCACGGAGGCTCCCTGCTCCAAATCTGGGCCTCCCTCATAATTCCTGTGTGTGTGCAGGTATGTGTGTGTGTTAGTGTGTGTGCATGTATGAGGGGAGTGGGCTGATGTTGTTTACTTGCCTGGTCAGCAGGCTAAGAGATCATTTCAATCTGCTCTATTGTGACCTCTTCCCTCCTGCCTCAACCTCCAAATCTGCTGCACCTATTCTACTGCCCCTTTTACTTTCTTCAGTGGGTCGACACAAGTTATCTTCTACCATGCCCAGAAAGGACCCTGTTAATCTCCTTTGCCTCCCCCCACCTTCAGCCTCCTTCTCAGTCACAGGGCCTGGGCCTGATATCTAGAGGTGCAAACCAGAAAGCTGGAGCCTGGGGCTTCTTTGGGAGTCTCTGAGCCTATTGTGAAGGGCGCACGCCCTCATGTGTTCGCCTCAAGTAAATTCAGGCTGACATGTCTGCCTATGGCCCCTCTGGTGGAGTCTCCTTTCTGCACAAGCTGATCAAGGATCCTAGCCTTTGTCTGCTTGTGCCATTGCCTCACTGGCATTTCAGTCAGCCTAGGTCTTGGCGAAGGCCATCTGGTCTCACTCCAAATGTAATGCCTCCTGGTCATCTCTCAGTTTCTCTCCCTCTCTCTCAAAACTGCAACTACACAAGAATAATAATAGCCACTATATGCTAGGTATGTAGTAAGTGTCTCGGGATTTATGTAGATTAGCTCAACCGCTCTGCACAGCACCCTGATCAGTGTTATTTTCTTGGCACATAGTAGGAATGAATGAATGAATGAATGAATGAATGAATGAATGATTTCTCCCAGTTCATCATGGGGGAAACAAAAGCTCTGGGAAGTCACACAAGTAATAAAGGGCAGAGACAGAATCGAAACCGAAGCCTATTTCAACTCAAAGTCTGGGCTCCCAACAGTCATATCAAGATGTTTCTAACACCACCGCAGCACCTGGAGTCTCCATCCCCAGGCCTGGCTGAGGGGAAACCTGAAGGCTGTGGTTAGAAATACTGCATTTTAAGTCAGACGGCAAGTCAGCAGGTACCACCACTTCCTCACCGTGTGAGTGTGGGCAACTTGCTTAACTTTTCTGTACCACAGCTTCCTCATTGGCAAGTGGGGGTAAAAATAGTAACAACTTGGGCCACGTTAATGAGACAATGACACAGATAAGACAGACACAGAGGGAGATGTATCAATGTTTTAGCAATGTTAACTTTATACCATATTATTTAAGTGATGGAATATCAAGGGGAAGAGTAAACATCACTAAAGGACTCTACTCCCTCCTCTGGAGAAGGGGCCGTTATGTTTTGGATTGTAAGCAGGGTAGTTGTATCATGTTGGCAAAATTATGACCTTATTATTTTCTTTATTTGGAGATTAAGTATGGTTTAAGGAGATGGATATGGGTAGTGAGTTGAAAAGGGGTGGGCCTGTGGTAGTTCATTTGACTGGGCCATAGGGTGCCCAGATATTTGGTCAAATATTATTCTGGGAAGGTGTTTTTGGATGAGATTAACATTTAAATCTGTAGACTGAGGAAAGCAGATCGCCCTCCATAATGTAGGTGGGCCTTATCTCATCAGTTCAAAGCCCAAAGAGAATAGAAGGCTGATCCTTCAATCTTACTTGATCTTACGCCAAGTAAGTGAGAATTTTCCAGTCTGACAGCCTTCAAACTAGAACATCAGCTATTCCTGCCCGAAGGTCTTTGAACTGGGACATCAGTTCTTCCTGGTTCTACAGCTGCCTCTGAACCTCCAGACTTGAACTGAAATACTGGCTCTGTAGATTTTGGACTTGCCAGCTGTCATAATGGCATAAGCCAAAAAGCCTATTTGTATGAATACTATTGCTTCTGGTTTTCTGGAGAGCCTTGACTAATACAAGGAGAGGATACTTTTCAACTCACTCTATGAAGTAAATATTACTCTGATACCAGAACTAGACAAAGCTGTCGTGAGAAAATAAAACTACAAATCAAACCATATTCAGTAACATGTAAATAAAAAGGGTTAAGCACTATGAACAAGTGGGAATTATCCGTGGAATACAATGTATGTTTAACATGTAATATTCATGAAGAGCAAAACATGCGTGTTTTTTAGTAGACACAAAAGAAACATTTGATAAAAATCCATCATCCTTTTGTGATAAATAAACCCCCCAAACTCAAAAAACTAGGATGAGAAACTTCATCAACCAGATAAAAGGCATCTACCAAAGACCCCACAGCTAACATCTCACTTAATGACGAAAGACTGAGTTTTTTTTCTCTATGTTTAGTAACAAGACAAGGACACCTGCACTTACCTTCTATTCAGCATTTTCCTTGCAGCCCTAGCCAGAGGAATATGGCAACAAAAATAAATAAAAAGCATAGAGATGACAAAGGAAGAAGTAAATATCTCTATTTCCAGATGGCATAATCTTATGCATGGAGAAGCCTAATGAATCTGCTAAAAGCCTAATAAAATTAACAAATGAGTTAAGGAAAGTTTGGGATAGAAAATCAATGTACAAAAATAATATTTTTATACACTAGCAATGAAGAAATGAAGAAGACAATCTAATTTATGAGCCTATCAAAAATAATAAAATATTTAGGAATAAAATTAACAAAAAAATGCAAGCTTTGTACTCAGAAAGCTACAAAACATTTATTAACAGAAATGAAAGAACATCTACATATATAGAAAGTTATACTCTGCATTCACAAAATAGAATAATTCATATTTTAAATTTAATCTCCAAATTGATCTACATATTCAATGCAATTCCCATCAAAATTCCAGCTAGCTTTTTGTTGAATATTTGACAAATAGTTCCTAAAATCCATCTGGCATGCAAAGAACCTCAAATAAGCAAAACAATCTTGAAAGAGAGAAACCAAGTTAGAGAACTTACATTTTCTGATTTCAAAACTTACTACAAAGCCATTAGTAATCTACACAGCATCGTACAGACATAATGATCAACAGACAGATCAATAGAATGTGTTTGAAAGGCCAGAAATAAACCTTCAACTTTATAGTCAATTGATTTTCAGCAAAGGTGCCAATACAATTCAATGGGCAAGAAAGGTTTATTTTTTCAACAAAGGTGCTAGGATACCTGGATATGCACATGCAAAGAAAGAAAGAAAGAAAGAAAGAAAGAAAGAAAGAAAGAAAGAAAGACAGTTAGTTCGTCCCTTACCACATACCATATGCTAAAATTAACTCCAAATGGACCAAAGATACAAGTGTAAGAGCTAAAACTATAAACCTCTTAGAAATAATGTAGGAGGACATCTTTGAGACTGTGGGTTAGGCAGTGGTTTCTTAGATGTGACACGAAAAGCGCAAGCACCAAAAGAAAAAAATGATACATTGGACTTCATTAAAGTCAAGAATAGTGCTTTAAAGAAGACTCCAAGAAAGTAAAATTAGGGGATTGGGTCTCACTTATGCTAACTGATACAGACGTTTCTGCTGCCGGGTCAGTCCATCTGTGACGATGCTGGGGGGCTCCAGAAGCCAGGAAATGGACTCGGTGGCTTTTGAGGATGTGGCTGTAAACTGCATCCTGGAGGAGTGGGCTTTACTGGATTCTTCTCAGAAGAAATTACAGACATGTGATGCAGGAAACCTTCAGGAATCTGGCCTCAAGAGAATTAATATGATAGAGAGATCCTTTGAAAGAGAATGGGTAGTGAAAGTGTAGAAAGTTTTAGCCTTACTCCAAATATCAATAGAGAAAACTCCTGCAGTAAAGCAATGGGGATACAGAGTGTGTGGAAAACTCATATGCCTCATGTATCCCATAATAAGCACACCAGGTGTCTGAGTATCACACTTAGGGAGAGAAACCACATAAATATAATGTTGGTGGGAGAGCCTTCAGTTTTTCTTCAGTGTTTTGAAAAAGATGAAAGAAATCACAATGGAGAGAAAAATCTGTAAATGTGAGGAATGTAGGAAAACCTTCATGTGGCTCCAAACCATTCAGAGACAGGATAATGCATACTGTATGTGGTCTTTATAAAGGTAAGGTATGTGGGAAAACCTTTAGTTCTTCCACTTCAAATATATGAAATAACCCACCCAAGGAGAGAAGCCCTATCAGTGTGAAAAATGAAGCCAAGCATTCAGGTCCCTGAAGATATGAAAGAACTCAGAATCCAGAGAAACCCTATGAAGAACATAAGAGACGTGAAAAAGCCTTCAGAGAGTCCAGTTCCTCACACACATATGAAAGGACTCATCCAGGAGAAAAACCCTATGAATGTAAACATTGTGATAAAGCTTTTATTTCTTTCAGAAATATTCAAACGACACATAAAAATGCATACGTGGATTACACCTTATCCGTATAAGGAATGTGAGAAAACCTTCACTTACCTTAGCATGTATCACAGTCGTGAAAGAACTCACACTGATGAGGAGCCCTATGAGTGTAAACACTGCAGTGAAGCTCCTTACAAAAAACAAGAAAGAACTCACACTGGAGAAAAACCCTATGAATGTAAAATGTGGAAAAGTCTTCACATGTAACCAAGTTGTTTGAAATCACAAGATGAGAGTCCACGCTACAGGGAAACCATATAAATGTAAAGAAACTGGGAAAACCTTCAGCCATTCTTATTTCTTTTTAAATTTTTTTATTTATTGATTTGAGAGAGAGAGAGAAACATTGATCGGTCTTTCTACCCCTTTATGCACTCATTGGTTGATTCTCGTACGTGCCCAGTCTTTTTTTATCATTTATTTATTTTTTGTGTGTTTTAATATTTTGCTATTATTATTATTATTATTATTATTATTATTATTATTATTGTTCCATTACAGTTGTCCCAATTTCCCCCCATTGCTCTGGCATTTTTAAAAGCAGGTGTTACCAGTCATCCACTTTGGCCACAAAAGCCCTTAATAAAATGCCCACAGAAAATCCAGCCTGAAACCTGTAAGCTTTACTCCTTATAGAATGTGCCTGGAAAACAGAATGGACTGCCCGCTTTCCAGGGTTGTCAACTCCCAGCCAGGGTCTTGTTAGAACCCTAGTGGTGGGGGCAGGTGAGAGGGACCTTGAAATCCCCAGGACCCCCATAAAGAGCTTTTCCTTTCCAGCCCCAGCAGGTATTCTTCGCACAAAGGACTCCTAAGAACAGAGAGACTGAAAGACAGAATCTCAGGTGAGTGGCTTACTTGGGGAAGAGGAGAAGGGGAAATGCGATGCCTCAGTTTCCTTTAGGGCCAGTAGGCTGGAGAAAGGCAAAACGGCTCAGGGACGCCACAGACAAGAGGGCCCTCAGACTCCATGGTACTTGCCAGCCTGGGGCTGCTGCTTGCTAACTGGGCATGGCATGAAGTGAGGGCAAGTAACTCAGGTATTTTCCATTCCTTTGAGCTTCAGATTGCGGCACCTGCCAGGATCCCAGGAGAGGCTCAGCAGCATTTGTGAACTGAACTGACCCATGTTGATTCCTGGGAGACTCTGGGTATTCTAGTGGTAGCAATCTCTGATGGACTCTCCCTCTGTGGTTCTGGATTCTTGAATTTTTTTCAGGTGCCCATTGTCCGTAGGAGTTGCCTAGTTGGCCATAAGCCTCCTTGTGTGATGGGACCTGGGGTTATTGCACATCTGGGATGGGCAATCTGTCCTTCTATCAAATGAGCAAAATAGAGAAGAATGTCCGGAGACGAGGAGGAAGGATGCAGAGCTAGTCCCTCTATGCAATGGAGCATACAGTCTTCACTATGGCCCACACCGTGCCATGTTGTCACGGACTGAGTCCCCTCCAGGGTAATGGCAGTGTCTGGCACATAGTGGATGGAGGTGCCTGGTGAATAGGGAGGGTGGGGCATGGGGGTCGTGTCTTTTTTGGTCAAAAACTGTTGAACACTCAGCGTGGTGTGGGCAGGTGTGCTCGTAAATCACCCATCATGAAATGGGCAAAGATGTTGAAAGAGTCTTCAAAAAAAAAATTCACTGAAGCCGAACACAGCCTCTCACAAGGACAGCTGGCACAGATGGGTTCCTAGAACACTCGTACCTAGCAGGAGAAGTCCGTACTACAAGGGGCCTCCTCTCCAGGGGATAATTCCATTTTGGGGGGTCCCCCTTGTACACAAATAATGAAAATCTAAATAACAATCACCAGCAGTAGAGTCACGGTGGTCTGGACAGATTGCTTTTCCAGTACTTGGAAGGAGGGTGGGGAGGAGAAGGGAGCGTGTTCCTGGTTTAGCTCAGCCCAGGCCAGCACTCAAAGCTGGCCTTATCTCCCAGGTCCTATTGGATTGTTGGTGCTCAGGCTCAGTGTTGGGCCAGCTTTTGGGATGCAAATATTGAGTTGGCCACTAGGGGTCGACAGAGATTGAGGAATAGGGAGGCTAAGCGGCCCAGATTGCCTTGGGGACTCTACCCTTTTGATTCAGCAACCTGCCCAATGCCTCATTTATTCACCTTTGAAATCCCACCTCCTCCCTCCCCTGTCTTTAGAGCCCTAATCCCCTAATTCAGAAGCCCCCGGAGCTTTCTGCCTTCCCCACTCTAGCCCAGGACACTAATCCAAGGAAGAATATTCCCTCGCTCTCCACACCCCTTCCCCCACCCCTCGTGGCTGAGGCCAGGGCAGTCAGCGGTTCTGCTTTGTGTCCTAGAAAGGGGCTGGGAAAGAAAAGCAAGCCAGGCCAAGAAGAATTGTATTCCTCCAGTGGGGCTGGTTTCCTCCTGAGGAATATGCTGGGTGGTTTGTCAATTGAAGCCTCACCCCAGACTCGGCGTGGGCAGCCGTGGGGAGGTGGAGGTCTGACAGGGATAGGATTGGAGGAAGCTTCAAGGGGAGACTAGAGGAAAGGCTTAGAAAGAAACTGGGCCCTCACTGGGGGGTACCGGAGCCCAGGCACTGGAAATTTCCTTACTGAGGGTGAGAAGGAGACTCCAAGCTACGGTGAACTAAGTGGTGAACAGCCCAGGGAGGTTTCCTCAGCAGTGATCCTGGCTGGGTTAGTTCAAGGGCAGCTGGAGGGTGGTGGGCCCAAGTGCCATGCATCTGCTATGGTTATCTGGCCAGCTGAGTCCAGTCCCCAGGAGGCCTGAGTTTATCAGTCAAGAAAGCCCAGTGCCTGGTTCTTTAGCCTTCCCGATAGGGTAGAGCTAGCTCATAGGCTGGTGAGGGTCAGAGCTAGCGGGGATGTGGAGATGAGGAAGCAGCTGCCCCTTCCCTCTGCTCCTTGAGCTGTCCAAATATTTGCCCTGTTTGCGGTGTTTCTCTCGGGGAAATCTATTCCTTGTGTTTATAGGCACTGACATGTCCAGAGTGTTCACTAAGGAGCCAGGAGCAGGAGTGGGCAAAGATGCCATTTCTCCAGCCAGCATCATCCTTCCCTGGGCCTACTGTCCCTGTGAAATGGGGCACTAGGATGGGGTCAGTGACAGGTGGGGACAGCTGCTGCTCCCCTCCCCCAGATTCTTGAACCCCTGACAGTGATGGATGGCCCAGCCCCTATTTGCACATTCCCCAGGTAACTGGAGTGCGGAGGCAACAGGTGGGCTGGGCTGCAGTGCTGTGAGATTTCCCCCAGCGGCTGCCCTGTGCTGGGCTGGGGAGCAGAGGACAGGAGGAACCACCACAGGAAGATGAGCCCAGATCAGTAACGTACAGGAGGGCAGGGATGCCGGAAGATAAGGCCTCTAAGGAAGCTGGGGTCCCAGCCACCTGTTATGCCCCACTGAGCCATACCATTGCTCTCAGATGCCCTGTTCTATGCTCATTTCAGGGCCAGATGGCAGAGTATTTGCATGTATGGGGCCTGGGGGGCTTGGGACAAATTTTGAGGAGTCCAGAGTAGTGTAAAGGGGTCTAAAGAGGGGACAAAGAGAGAGCGAGGGAGGGGGCAGGCCCAACTCAGGAAGAGAGGGGCTCCTCGTATCCCTGCTCTCTTCCAGCAAACAGCCTGAGCCAAGCCAGGCTGACACATGGAAGATCAAAGCGATTCCAGTGCAAACACCCACAAACCAGGCATGAAGCTGGGGCAGGGACCAGACAGGGGCTGGGAGTTGAGAGTCTGGTTGAACCTTAAGCCTTTGGGACAGCCCCCTCCTTCCCCAGCCACTGGGACTTGTCCTGGCTGCAGTAAAGCTAGCCTTGCAGGGCGTATTCCCCTGGGGCTAGATCTGACCTAGCCCTGGGGTGTGACGAAGCCAGGATCGGGGAGAGGGAAGAGTGGGAGGGCTCTGGCCCCACCCTGAGTTTGCCCTGGGCTTGACCCAGACAGAGTGAGTTGGAAAAGGCAAGCATTTGTGGGGAAGGGGGGAACAGCCTGGGCCAACGCAGACCCCAGCTGGTCTGAGCTGAGGGGGGTGGTGGGGGCAGAGGGAAGAACAGGAGACGTGAGGGTGTTGGGAATAAACCAGCTTGGCAAAAGAGGGCATTGCAGGCTGAGGTTGGCAGGGCAGGGGATGCAGCCAGATTGAGCCTAGAGTCCGTTTTCTCATTTCTGCAACAGGCCCGTCAATACCAATCTCAGGGCTGCTGTGATATTTAAACGAGGACAATAGAGCACCCAAGGCGATACTATAGCACCCGCCACAATGGCCGGTATATAGTAGGTGTTCAAGAAACGGAAGCCCCCCTCTTCCTGTAGGGAGTGGCTGTGTGCACGTGTGAGGAGGGTGCAGGAAGAGGCAGTGGTTCTTGGAGGGGATGGGCAGGAGGCCTGGCGCAGGCTGGAGCCGACTGTAGCTAGGAGACAGGGCTGCTAGCCTTGCAGGGCGGGCTCTCTGCTCTCTGACCCTTTGGTGCGCACTTCTTGCCGGGGCCCTGGGATATCAGCATAGAGTCATGAGTTGAAGCTCATGCTCTGTATCCAAATGGCCCGGGTTTGAGTCCCGAGTTTCCCACTGCTTGGCTGTGCAGTCTTAGGTGAGTTAGTTCACTCTTCTTGTCAGAGTGCAAGGCAGGCAAGGAGAGGTCAAGGACAAGAGCCCCAGAAATCAAGGGTGTGTGTGTATGTTCATGCACGTGTGTGTGACAGTGACATCAGAAAATGTGCATTCCATGATGGCAGGAACCAGGCCTGCCACCTGCTGTGGCGTGAGGGGGTATGTGAGAAAGACCTAGAGTTCATGTATGAATGTGGATGTGTGTAAGAACATCAGAGGGCCTGAAAAATGTGCACATGGCCCACAAAGCATGTGTGAACGGGTGAGAACGTGTGTGACTGGGAAGGAGGGTGTCTCTGTGGGAGGCTCTGTGGAGGAATAATAGTTTCCATTTAGTAAGTGCGGTGGTGGGCCAGGCACGATGCTAAGCCCTTTACATGCATTATCTCATTCACCCCTCACCACAGCCCTGTGAAGGAGGCATGAGCTCCAGGTTACAAGCAAGTTAACGAAAGCACACAGAGGTGAAGCAAAATCTGTGGCTCAGAAGTTTATACCCCCTGCGTTCCACAGGTGTGGGAAGCTGAGCTCGGGGCGTGGTGCCTGAGACCGCCCGCGGTGGCCAGTTGTTCTGCATCCCTGGGCTCATGGGTCCCATGTACTGATTTCTGTCTTCTTGGAGTTCCTCCAAGGGGAGGCTCGGCGGGGTTCCTTTGCGGGTCACAGGGCAGGCCCAGCTCAGATGCTAGCACAGGTTCAGCGCTCAGGAAACATTGGAGAACTTGAAACCCGAGGGACCGTGGGCTTGGACAAGAGAAGGCCCGCCTTCCGCACAGATCCTGACTTCCTCTTGGGTTCCCTTGGGGAGTAATTTTTCCCTACCTCAGGGGCCTGAATCATTCTGTCTGAGGCCCTGCTAGGGTGGGGCAGGGGGTGGAGACCCAGAGTCACCAGCCCTGGCTGTGGCAGGGAGTAGTCCCAGCCCTAGTACTGAGGCCCCTGTAGCTGGGGTCGACAGGTTGAGGCAGAAAGTCTGTGCCGTGACCAGGTGTGAGCAGTGGGTGGAGCAGGCCTGGACAGAAAGAGTTCTTTCCTCTGCTGCCCTCCCCACCCAGGATTAGGTGTCGGTGCCCTCGGAAATTGTTTCTGCCTTCCCTGGTTTTCTTAGCCTAGCGGCGGAGCCTCATCTCCCTCATCCCACACCTGGTCTGGGCTTCACCTCCCTCCCAAGGGGCACTCGGAAGATGGAAAGTGGACTCCAAGGCTGGTTCTGGAGTTCACAGTGGGGATTTTAGCCAGGCCATTGGGGATGTGGCCAGGGACACAGATGAACTTTCCTAGGCCTAGTAACCTCTTGGAGGACTGTGAGTGAAGAGTAGGGTCCTGGCCATCCTGAAGGCTGCTGCTTTCTAGGCACGAACTAGCTTTTAACCTGGAATGAATTAAGTCAGCGTGTAAGCCAGAAGGGGCTGGAAAGGCGGCAAGTCAGTATGGTAAAGGGGAATGGGTATGGGCTCTGGAAACAGATAAGCCTGGGTTCAAATCCTGCTCCCACCACCAAGCAGCTACGTGACCTCGGATGAGTCACTTCTCCTCCCTGAGCCTTAGTCTCCCTCTTATATAAAATGGGGCTAGTGGAATTCATCTCAAAGGATTGGGAAAGGAAATGCATTTAACACAGTCAGTACCCAGTAAGTGGCAGGCTGTTTTGATGTCCTGCCACGTACCTGGGGGATCCTAGTCTCCAGGCTGGAGTTTGTTGTGCCTTTCCATCTTGTTCTCGTCTCTCCTTGCTCACTCACCAGTAAGGGGCCCAGCTTGCATCTGAGAGACCCTAGACAGCTCCTTCCTCCCTATCTACCCAGATCTTTCTTACTCTGGAGGCCGTGTCCTTGAGAGTAGGAGGGGCCCAGCTTCTCCTTCTATATTTTATCCCAAATGGTGGTCCACTCTACAGTCAAAGGGATCATCAGAGAATACAGTGAGAGACTCAGTAGCTCAGCCTCCTACTTACATGACACAAAGGCATGAAACTGTATAAATGATAAAGCACTTCCATGCCTCAAATGGTTCCTCACTTAATTATCTCCATAAAGGAACAGCAAGGGGAATTCTTATCCTTGGCAGTCCCAAACCCAACCCCAAACTCAGAATTTTCTCCTGTGCTTTCTCTTCTTCCCCATACTGGGGCTCGGTTCTTGCCAAGGTCACCGCGTCTGTTCCAGGTCTTGTGTTCAAGCGCGTGTGCCAGGCTTGTGGGTGCCACGCTCCTGCTCAGTGAGAGCACTGTTTGTCCCATGCGCCCGCAGTGCTATGAAACACCAGCAGGGGGAGACATTAGCACGTGAGTGCGTCTGTTAGGGTCCGACCGGGGCGAGCGGGTCGGACCGGGAGGGTCTGAGCTGTGGGATGGAGCCAAAGTTTTAAGCAAGGAAGCGAGGAGGGGCGGGGAGAATGGGCCAGGGCTGAGAGACAAAGACCCAGATGGCGAGGCCGGGAGGGGCTGGAGTCCAGTGTCTCGGGACAGGAACGCCCGCTTTTGCTTTTTCAAAAGGCGCCTGCCCTGCGCCCTTTCCTCTTTGCCCTCGAGGTGTCTTCTTTATCGAGGTGCCCCGTTATCCCCTCTGGCCTATCCCGAGGCCTTGCTTGTGTCTGCAGACAGGACAAGACTCTAAATCTGGGCTCCTAGGCCTCTCCCCCAAATCAGAAATTCCGAAGGCCTGGTCCCTAGGGGTGAAAAACTCAACTTCCTCCGGGATCCCGTATTCAGCTCCTCTGAATCTCCACCACCCAGCGCTATTCGTTTGTAATGTGTTCAGAGCTCCGGGTCCAAGTGCAAGCGGACACTGCATTGCGAGGGCGGAAGGAGGAATGGCCACCGGAGCCTTACGGGAGACTGGCCCGGGAGCAAACAGGCTCTCCTTGCCACAGAACTGAGCACAGAGCAGGACTTCAGGGCTCGCATGTGTAAAAAAACAGAATGGAAGTACTACTTTCCCGGGATACTTGTAACAGGGCTTGTGCGGCCCAGGTCGGTGGGTCGGAGTGTTGACCAGGCGCTTGGGGAGGAGAAGAGGCCGACAGCTCTAGAGGAGCGCCAACTTCCCACGGGGTGAACGCTCTGGGAACAGGACTAGGCGGGACCCAACCCTAACCGCATGAGCCGCACACTCAGATTGGTGCCATCGAGAGCGCGGCGTCCTTAAGAGCTCCCTGAAGCCCCTCCCCGTTCCTGTTCTGGGGGCGTGGTACGGGGCAAGGACCCCGTAACGGAGCTTGCTATTGGCTAAGAGCAGTAGGATTGGCCTTGCGTTCGCCTGAGCAAGGGAGTAGACAGCTCAGCGGCGACGGAGGGAGTCTATGCGCGCTGGACAGCAGTGGGAGGTGTGTGAGGCTCGCACCCGCCGCAGACCCTCGGGCGCAATCGCCGGGGAGCTAGGACTCGGCGACCGGGCTGCCGGGCCACCCTGCCGAGGCTTCGGAGGCGTAAACTGATGGGATTGGCTCGTTCGGCCGCATTTCCCCGCTCTTCTAAGTGCACTGAGCGGGGCCCGTGCTGAAGTAGAAGCTGTCGGGGGGCGCGGAGCCCGGAGTCCCAGTGTGGCCTGGAGGAACAGAACCCGTGTCAGGGCGACCCAGGCGGGAGCCCCCGGACCGCGCTCCAGTTGTAGGGAAACTCCTACTTTTTCCGAGGGGCGCCGATCCCGGGACGGTCGAGGCGTCGGGGTGGCCACCGAGTCCCCAGTGGGAGGACCTCGTCTGGTAAAGGGTGCGCAGTCCCCAACAGTCTCGGGGAGCAGAGCGGAATCGGGCGGGAGCACCCGGGGGCGCAGAGCCCCCGTCGCGCCTGGTGCAGCGGAGAGGTCAGGGGAGCGAGCCCTCTCAGGCCGTAGCCCATGCGCGGGTTGGGGGCGGCTGCCCAGTGAGTCCTCCTGGCCGGCCGGGCGGAGAAGAGCGACACCGAAGCCGGCGGGAGGAGAGCACTTCAAGGCCGGCGGTCGCGGAGGATGGGAGCCTGAGCAGCTCGGAGCGCGGCACGGCACGGGAAGGCGAGGCGAGCTTTGCTGAGGAGGCGCCAGGGGATCACGAACTGCAGCCTGCCCCAGGGAAGATGGCCCGGCCTGGGCAGCGTTGGCTCGGCAAGTGGCTTGTGGCGATGGTCGTTTTGGCGCTGTGCCGGCTTGCCACGCCGCTGGCCAAGAACCTGGAGCCCGTGTCCTGGAGCTCCCTCAACCCCAAGTGAGTAACTTCTCTGCTCTGGTCCCTGGGGGTGGGAAGCACTCCTTTGGGGTGAGGCCCGCGCCCCCGAGTGCGAGTGTGGAGGTGTTCGGAAAAGGAGCGGCGCCCCATTTTGTCTCTGCCTTTTTCGAGCGTGTTTTCCTGCGGGCGGGCGGGGTAGGGTGCGTCGGGGTGGGGTGGGGGCACTTGGCTGGGTTGTGACCCCGCGGCTTGTGGGCCCTCTCCTCCCCACGTCCCAGATCAAGTCGAGATGGTCGCGCCAGACGGAGCTGGGAGTCCGGGCGCTCCGGAGCGCACTAGAGAGCTGGGTGGTGGTGATGGTGAGAAGGCAAGCCCTTTCTGGGGCCCCTGGGAACGTGGCGGTTTTTGGCCAGAGCTTCTCGGGGGGACGAGCTTGACCTGGGCGAGGGATGAGGCCGGAACATAGGTTCCTCGTTTGTTTAGCTGTGAAGGGATCGTGGCGCGGGACCCCGCGCTTGGGGCGGGTGGCAGCGCCCCTATATCCATTCCAGCTTCTCCCATTTTCATTTCTCTTTCTTCCCTGTTTGCTTCCCTAGCTTTTCGTTTTGCCGTCTCTTCTAGCCCCCCTTTTCTCCCTGCCGGGCCTTAGAAGGGCGGGCGCCGCTTCCAGGCTCACAAAGGCGGCGGGTGGAGAGGGGCGGAGTGGAAGAGGGATTTGCGGGGGGGGGGGGTTCGATCCAGCGCGCCCGTCGGGGGTCCAGTGGAGCCGGTGGAAGAGATTCGAGGCGCCCGGGAGCAGAGTGCGGCTCAGCCTGGGAAGGAGGTGGGTGGGGAGTGAAGGGTTTGAAGGATTCCTGCCTAGGCGGTCCATTGGCCCCCACCCTGTGTCTCTCAGATTGGGGAGCTGTGCGTAGTTTTCCCCAAGGGGTTGGGGAGGCAGCTATGTAGAGGAGATCCTTTCTTTTTTCCCTCCTCCTTTCCCTTCACAATCACTCCCCCCACCAGCAACACACACACACCCTTCAGGGCGGTGGCTCACTGGTTTCTGGGCTGTTAGTGGGGAGTCGATGTGACTGTGTGGTGACCTCTGGACCTCTTTCTCTTTTGGCATCCAGGACTCAGGTTGGAACCCAGGGTTCAAATCGCTCTTCCTTCCTGTTTTCTTGAGGTCCCCGCAGTGTGCAGATATTGTCCACTTAATGGGAAAGTGGGGGGCCTTGGCCTGCCCTGTCTGCGCTCTCCCATTCCTGTATCTGAAATCTTTTCCTGTCCACTCTCCCGGGCTCCCCGCTAACTTGTCGGGCTCCTGCCTGCTTCAGCCTGTTAGGTCCCAGGGACGGTGCCTCTCTTGGCCCTGGAGTGGGAGAAGACAGCCTCTTTAGTTCCCTTCCCCTTGGGTTAAGGTAGGGTCCTATTTACTGGTTGGTGGGGTAGCTAAACTGGGGTCAGGGGAGAGGGCCCTGTTTTGGTACAAGAAAGGGATTAGCGAGACTTTCTCCCCTACCCGAAGCCAAATTGGGCGCAGCGCTCTCCTAACAGTAGGGATTCAAAATGGTCTGGGGGCCCTGGGCCGCGGAGCCCAGGCGGAAGGGCTGTGAAGTGCCCAGTTTTCCCCTGTAAGGGCGGAGGCTGGAAATGCTCCCTTTTGAGCCAGGAGAGCTGAAAGCTGCCTGGGGTAGCCCATCATAGGGGCTCATGGGAGTGACCTAATTGCTCTCTCGGGTCTCTAACCAGAGATAGCAGGCGGCTCCACAGCTGGAAGGGAGCCCTCCTGCAGAGTTGGGGGGGGATGGAGCTGGGAGAAACAAGATCTCTCTGAGCTTCCTCCTTTCTTGTGTTTTGAGCCTTTAGTGCCCTGGACTGGTTTACAGGTTTTTGAGGTCTGACTTCAAACCGAGTGCAGGCGTCCTGTGGGGTGGGGGTGGTGGCTGAGGACTCAGTTGGACCTGCACGAATTCCATCCTATAATTGAGCAGATTCTGGGGAACTGGTCCTGTATCCCCGGCAGTGCACTGCACTGCCCCCCCCCCCACCCCACGCCCCATTCCATCTCAGGGGTCTGGAATGCAGCCGTCATCTGGGGGGGGGGAGCAAGAAGACAGGAGGGAGGCACTGCCCTCCGCTCGCCTGGAGCTCTGGGGGCTGCCTCTGCCACCGCGCCCAGCCTTCAGGCTGCTACAGCCTTTCAAATAAACAGTCTCACTCTGCTGCTCTGTCCGCGTCCCTCTGTGCCTCTGGTCCGAGTTCTCCCTCTCGGGTTCGGTCTCTGCCCTCTGATCCGCGCTCACCTCCCCTCTCTGGCCAGTCTCGCCAGCTCTCCCTCTTTCTCACACTCCCTCTCACTCTTAGTCACTCTCTGCCTCTTTTTCTCAAGTCCTTTTGTTTCTCGCACATGCCCGTGCTCTCCCTCACAGGCTCATTTTCTCTCTTCCCTCCCCTCTTCCTCCCGGCTTTTGGTCTGTCTCCTCGGCCCTGTCAGGAGCTGGCAACCACCCTCCCCAAAGTCTCCCAGCGCTTATAAAACCTGCTTAATTGCTTCCTCGTTTGGGGGAAAAAAATCAAAATAAAGAAGTGATGAGGCTAGAGGTATGTTTCCAGGTTCCGGGGCGCACCGGAGACCTGACCGGCAGAGGAGAGCGGGAAGGGCCGGCTCAAGACTCTCAGTCTCTTTCCCACATTGGCACTGGGGCCTCCCAGTGCGGTAAACCCTGGGTGGCAAGAGCTTCTGCCTCGTTAGCCCCTCTTGTCAGCTTTGTCCGATGGGCACAGGGTGGGGAGGTGGGTTTGGTCTCACTAGATGTTGGGAAGAGCCAGAGTGTGTGCCTGCACTTGGGTGGGGGGCTGTTATGGAAGGTCCCAGGGCGGTCCCCCTCCCCCAGCCTCTTCCCCTGAGAGCTTGGGGCAGCCGGCAAACCTCACACTTGAGTCCTCAGCCAAGTCCAGCTGCTGCAGTTCAGTCTCTCAGTCCCGTTCTGACCCCTTCTTGCCCCCCACTCAGGTTCCCCCACCTCCAGGGAGTGGGAATGTGCCTGAGATCACATTACACCTTCTCTACAAGGGGGTGGGGGAGGGGGTGGGGGTTCAGCTTGGCGTCCAGGACCCTTGACTCCATCTAGCATGGGTGGGGGCAGCTGCAGACCCCAACCCAGGCTTGCCTGCGCTAAGCCAAAGTGTTGTCCCCAGCCCCCTCACAGCTGTTCCAGCTCACAGTCCTGGGGAGGCCAACTTATGGGGCCCCTTTCCGGGGCGGCTAGGGACCTGACCTCCTCTACTCTGTGGCTGATTGGCCACAGGTGGGGGCCTGAGAGTGATGGGAACCCAGCAGCTCATTGAGTTCCCTGTTCTTCTCCCTCCCCACCCCCACCCCGTGCAGCCAGGCCAGGGCCAGAAGGGCCTGTGACGCTGGGGGCTGAATCAAGGGTTCCCTTTCTCCCCTCAGGCTCTCCACTGCCTCACCAGCTCAGCGGGTGATGATGGGCGGGCCCTGGATACTACTGTGCCTTGTGGTTTATCTCGGTTTGGGACTACAGAAAGGGTGGGCCAGCCAGGGGGCTGCCAGTTGCCATGAGAACGTCAGGTTTCGGGGGGAGGGTCCGCCCTGTGATGATTAGGGGACCTGAGGTACAGGATGCTCACCAGCTACATTTGGGGTCCCTTGCCCCCTGCCCCACAGCAGCCCCTTCTGGGTGTGTTGGTATGGTAATCGTTTTGGGTGGGGGTGCTAGCAGCCAGCACTGTAAGCTTCTTACTTCTAAACAGCACTCTGCTTGGTGTGCTAACTGACAGGCAGCGCCTTGCTACTCAGAAGCGTCTTCGTATGTGAGCTCATCGGATGTTCCAAACAGCCCTGGGAAGTTGGAATCACCCCCATTTCCCAGATGAGGAGGCATACACCCGAAAAAGGGAAATGACTTGTCTGCTACAGTCAGTCAGCCCGTAGGGGGAGAACTGCTGTGTGCCATTCTGTCCACGCCATTCTGCTGCCTTGGACTCTAGGAGAGATGGGAACTCAAGGTGGGGTTTGGGAAGAGGCACGGGCTCCCTGCCCCTGGGTTCCCCTCTCACCTCACAGGTGTGCGTGCATCTGTCCTTGTGACTCAGGCCCTGCCTGCGTGGGATGAGCAGTGCTCTGACTTCCTCATTTGACTTTGCTGGGCCTAGCTCTGAAGATAGCCTGCTCCCGTGACCTGAACCAGAGGCAGCCAACTCGCTTCCTGGCACCCTCCCTCCTGAGCTCTGAACAGCACCTTTGCTTCCTCTCTGGGTCAGGAATCTTCCTCTCAGGGACCCCACAGAAAGCAGACAATGAGGAAGGGAGGGTTAAGCCTCTAGTGGACCCTATAGCATTGGCCAGGTGGGGCAGACAGGAGGGCATAGTCCAGTGTGGGTGGGGAAGGTGACTTCCTGTGGGACTCCCCTGGCTTCCCTGCCTCCGACAGTGCTCTGTGTGTGTGTGTGTGCGCGCGCATGTGTGTGCCAGGACCCAGCTGCTGTTCCTGCCCACCCACGCCTGGGCGGGCACTGCTGGGACACGCCAGGCCTGCTTCAGCCGCCTCAGGGGCTGGGTGGAGCTGGGGGAGTGAAAGAGGAGCCTTTAATTTGGGGGCTCCCCACCCTTGCTGGGATGAGAGCAGACTTGAGCTCTGGCTTGGGGTCTGTCCTCCACTGGTTCTGCCACGCTGGGGGTTGGGGTGGGGTGGGATGCAGGTATGGTGGTGCTGGGGTCACCCAATCAAGGCTGTGGCTAGAGTCTTCTACCAGCCTTGGACAAACATAGCCTGGGACCAGGCTCTGTCTTCGGCCACTGTCTGACCACAGGTTCTAAGAGCCTGAGGTAAGGATGAGGAGAAAGGAAGTGTAGATCTGGTCAGACATGGGCAGCTTTCTGAGCACGACCCCACACCGTAGGCTTTCCCCGCTGGAGATTGTGCCTGTATGGGCCGACAGGCACTCAGCTGGACAAAAGAAGCAGGGGGCAGTCTGCCCCTGACCAGTCCGGGGCCTTGGAGGCTACTGCCCAGACCCTTCAGACTTCTTCCTCTCCAGGATTCCTTTTTCTGAGCTCAGTAGGAAGGCTGTGGAAGAGACTCGGGCTAGGATGCAGGGGAGAAGGCAGGCCCCAAAGCAGGAGCTGGACTGGTCAGGCCGCCTCTCCTAAGTCCTTTTACTCCCTGGAGTGGCTCGCTGGGGTCCCCGGGCTATCAGATGCTAAGAGGGGAAGGCCTCAGGGGTAACCATGACGACCTGCTTGAGGCTTCCTGCTGGGCCATGTCAATCCCCTTAGTTGCCAGAAAAGGGCATTGTCTGGGGGTGGCCCCAGGCAGGAAAGCTTGACTTGATAATGGGCGCAGCAGTAGCTTTTGAAAAGTGGAGGATAGAGAGTTTAACTTGAGACAGTCTCTTCCTCCTCCTCTCGTGCCCCTACTCCTAACCGGGTGAGTATGAGACGAGACCTGCAGGGTCCCCCTGTACAATATGACTAGTGTTGTACTTGGCGTTGAGGCCTCACTCTCTCACTGGCTACGTAGGCAGCCCTCGTGGCCCCTTGCCCCTTTCTTGGGCTTCTCTCATAGGGCCTAAAGCAGTTTTTCCAGTGCTGGGGAAGGTGCTGATAAGGCACGATGATGGGGGTCAGAGTCAGGGAACACAAGTCTCCTCTCCCTTGTGCACTTGAGAGGAAGGTAAGTTTCCCTGCGCCAGCTGCTATGCAAATGAACTGATGAATATTTATGAACTCTGCTCACTGAGGTTGAAGAGAGTCTGAGGGGTGTCGGGGGCAATAGTCCTCTTTTCTTCCCCACCCCCACCTACCACGGAGACATCCATTCCCCCCATGTCTTGGGTTCCGGGTAACCCTGAGTAGCTGGAAGCCCTGCGTTCCCATTCCAGGGCTCCACATCCTCAGTGGGGATGGGAGACTGCTCAGGGCAGACAGGACACCCTGGTGAGTAAGCCAGGACCAGGTGGTTAGAAAGCTGAGCTGGCTTGTGCTCCTTTGCATGCCCTCGATGTTCCTGCTGTGACCCTCCGGGAGGGTCTTGTTGAGGTGCAGCTGTGCAGAGTATTCTTAGGCTCCCTAGGGGTGAACGGCCTGGGTGAGTTCTATCCCCTTGGGTTTGTCTGTGAGTGCCTCCCTTCCATGGAAACATTCATCTGATCACTCATACCTTCACTTGGGGAGCCTGGACTCAGTGGGTCTCGAAGCTTCCTCTTGGCGCTAAGGTATTCGACGTTGTCTAATCCTGCTGTCTGGATGGAACCAGCGTGAGGATTGCAAAGTGAAAAATACCTTGGGAATCATAGAGGCTTTGGTGAAGCTTCTTGGCTCTTTACGGTGCGCAGGGTGGGGACGTTCCCTCTGAAATGTTTGTGTATGCCCCTATCCCATGCCTGCTCCCTTTCGGGTCCTCTGGGGTGCAGTAAAGTTAGGTACCAAGGGGGAGACCTCGTTGTGGCTCTTACCATCCCACACAGCAAGATGGCTCGGTGGAGCCTCACGCAACATGAAGAGAGGGCCGCCTCTCTTCGTGTCCTTCATCCGCTTGGTCTAGTTGCCCTACTCTGCTCCTCGGCTGTCATTTCCTTCCTTTGGGCAAGGACACTGAGCTCCCCGTTGGCTCTCGTACCTTAAAGTCTCCACTGTGGAATGTAACCTGAGGAAGTGGAACCACGCTCTTCCACTGTCGGCTTCCTTCTCGTGAAGGACTGCCTTCAGCCCTTCAGTGTCCTTCCCGCTAGAAGGTCTGTCCCCAGGGAGATGAGGCCCGCAGTGTGTGGTGTGACCCTCAGAGCCTGGCTCATGCTGAGCTTTCCCACCTCTTCTTTTACCAGCCACTGACCTGGGTTTTGTGTGCCAGCCAGTGCTCTTCACTCTTTTTTAATTAATCAATTGTCTTTTTATTTTTACCTTTTTATTGAATGTATCGGGGTGACGTTGGTTTCAGAGGTACAATCCTATAATACATCATCTATATGTCGAATTGTGAGTTCACCCTCCCCCACAATCAATGCTGTCCACTCTTGCTGTGCGTTGTCTTCTTATTCATCACCCAGGACCCCCTTTCTTCCCGCTCTTTCTGTCCGCTCGTCTCTGACATCAGGTGCCTTCCACTCTCTGCCTCCAGCTCTTGCTGCCTGAACTACCGTCCTCACACATAAGCTACAGATAGCCTGGCGCTGTCTGTGGCTAGAGTGTTGGCCATTTACTTTTCGGACACACACCAGGCAGTAAAGTCCTTGAAGATGGGGCCTCATTTTTCCTCCTTATCCACCTCACCCAAGAAACAAGACTGGTGTCAGTCTAGCTGCCTGCTTCTTGTAGTCAAACATGTTGAGAGCCTACTGTGTGCCATTGCACCTGTCCTCTAGACCCCCAGAGAGGAGGGCTCTCACCTCCCGCAATTGACGAGGGAGGAAACAGAAGCTCAGGGAGAACTGGCAGCACATTCAAGGCTCCAGAACTAGTGAAGGTCTTGTCTGTCTGATTCCAAAGTCTGTCTTCTTTCTCTTATATAGTACCGCCGAGCTCCCAGCTCCGGTTTGACCAGGCTCAGAGGTGGCCGAGAGAGCACCGCTTTTTTACTATGTGCTCAGGCAAGGCCAGAGGGATGTGAATAGATGGCCCTGGGCAGCTGCCCTGCCCCTGCTATTCCCCAGTGCCCGGCTTTCTGGAGTAGAAGACAAACCCAGATCAGATGGCATTTGCCTATCTCTCAGGATCTGGAGCAGAGGCAATGTGGAGGTAGGGGGATGAGAACACAGATGAGGGAGGTTCCCGGGACCCTATGTTATGCGTTCTGTTGTCTCTGCTTCAGCCTCTTCTCCTCCTGTTCTTAGGAGCGACACTGGTTAAGTTTGGGGATTCAGGCTCTTGCATGCTGGGGGGAGATGTGGCCAGATAGGACACCGAGCAGTGTGAGTGGGGAGTGGGCAGGTCTGTATGGAGCAGCTCCCGGCCAGAGACCGTGCCCATTAGCCCCAGGCCCCAGGAGATGCCCGTTTCTATCTCCCCATCATGCTCAAGATTAGCAAGGCTGGGGGAGAAGGTATGGGTCCCAGGCAGGTTGAGCTCCCCTGGCCATTGGCTGGGAGCAGCGGCTAAGGCATGTGTGGGCTTGTGTGTGTGTGCATGCGCATATGCACATGTGTGCAGAGGAGGCGCTAGCAGTGGCTGTGAAGGAATGTGAGTGTGATGGCAGTGGGAGGATTGGGTTGCCACCTCCAGGCAGCACAGGCCTGACACCTTGGTACCCAGCCCATCAGCCACGTCAACCCCCTGCGGAAATGCCACATTAGGACAAAGGGCTCCCCCAGCTAGGCAGTGCCCCACCCTGCCGAGCAGTCAGAGCCTGGCAGCCTTGCCCATGGGCCACCCCCTCCACACCCTGCTGGCACTGTGGTTCTCTCTCCCCACCCCCAGCCCCAGCGTGGAGGAAAGACAGAATTCCTGTTTTGCCATGTTCACTCAGGAGGCCCAGCCCGGCCCACATTGTCTGCTCCCCTGGCTCAGGAGATAGCCTGAAAACCCCAACCCTGAGGCTGACCCCCTCTTCCGTCTGGGCAGGTTCCTGAGTGGGAAGGGCCTGGTGATCTACCCAAAGATTGGAGACAAGCTGGACATCATCTGTCCCCGAGCAGAAGCAGGGCGGCCCTACGAGTACTACAAGCTCTACCTGGTTCGGCCTGAGCAGGCGGCTGCCTGCAGCACTGTGCTGGACCCCAATGTGCTGGTCACCTGCAATCGGCCAGAGAAGGAAATCCGCTTCACCATCAAGTTCCAGGAGTTCAGCCCCAACTACATGGGCCTGGAGTTTAAGAAGCACCATGATTACTACATTACCTGTGAGTCTCTGCTCATCATGGGGTTCTGTCCTGTCCTGTAGCAGCGGCGGCTTCTAAAGCAGTACAGTGAGACGCATACAGTTAGGGCCCTGTCTGATCTGGTCTGCTTTGAAGATGGGAATGTGCCCCTCCCAGCCTGGCCTTGGAATTCTGGCCCAATATTCACCAAGGGCCCACTGCCAGCTCGCCTCGGCTCCAGGAGTTAAGTGGGAGAGGACTCCAATTTGTGGCACTCTCTCTCTCTCTTATTTTCTTTGCCCACCTAAGATCTAATCTTAGGAATAGCAGAGCTGGCAGAGCCGTTTGGGATCAGCCAGCTATTCGGCCTGTCTCTTCATGGGAAACTGCCACCCCAAGAAGGGAAGGGACTTCTTGCCCTAGATCACACAGGGAGTTAGGCATGGGACACCAATCCAGTTCTCCTGACCCCAAATCCAGGATTCCTTCCCGTCTTCATAGAAGCCTCCCTCAAGATGCCAGTTCTCATTGCTTTGCCTCTGAGCAACATTGCCCAGTGAGAAGACACACTTGAGTGTCCACTGAGAATGAATGGCCAGGGCCTGGTTATGACCAGCACCCTTGGGGATGGGCTAGTTCCCGGCAAGGCTGGACAGAGCTGGCTGCTCAGTTCCTGTGGGAGAGAGAAGTAGAAAGGGTCATAGGTAGGTGGGGGCTGCTTGCCACCCTCCACCTCCCAGTTCTGTCCTGATGGGGGCTAAGGCAGCACTAGGGTTTCTTGGTAATACTGGCATGCCTGTCTCTCCCCCTGATGGCGCTGGCCTCTTGCTGCAGCTACATCCAATGGGAGCCTGGAGGGACTGGAGAACCGAGAGGGAGGTGTGTGCCGCACGCGCACCATGAAGATTGTCATGAAGGTCGGGCAAGGTGAGTGCCCGGTCTGAGGGCCCCTGGTTGTGCCTTGGCAGCAGATGTCCCTAACTGGGTGTGGGTATGTTGGGAGTAGGGGAGGGGGCAATAGAGTTAGAGTAGCTGATGTCTGTTTTACAGGCCATCCTTGGCCCACCTGGGATGACTGAGGCCCTCATGCTGATAGGGTCCCTTCCCCTTACCTGTCCGGTCTCCTCCTACAGACCCCAATGCTGTGACACCTGAGCAGCTGACTACTAGCCGGCCCGGCAACGAGGCAGACAACGCTATCAACATGGCCACGCAAGCCCCCGGTGGTCGGAGCTCCCTGGGTGACTCTGACGGCAAGCATGGTGAGGGCACGGGGGTCTCTTGGCGCACAGTTCTGTTGCCTGCTGCCCTTTCAGGCCCTATCTCTGAAGAAAGGCAGGAAGGGGCCTAGCCTGAAATCTGCCACGTGCCCCTGACTGTTCCTCCCCTCTCTTCCCTTCCTCAGAGACTGTGAACCAGGAGGACAAGAGTGGCTCAGTGGGGAGTGGAGGCAGCAGCGGGGACCCCGACAGCTTCTTCAACTCCAAGGTGGCACTGTTTGCGGCCGTGGGTGCCGGCTGCGTCATCTTCCTACTCATCATCATCTTCCTGACGGTTCTGCTACTAAAGCTGCGCAAGCGGCACCGCAAGCACACGCAGCAGCGGGCGCCTGCCCTCTCGCTCAGTACCCTGGCCAGTCCCAAGGGGGGCAGTGGCACGGCGGGCACCGAGCCCAGCGACATCATCATCCCTTTACGGACTACAGAGAACAACTACTGTCCCCACTATGAGAAGGTGAGTGGGGACTACGGGCACCCCGTCTACATCGTCCAGGAGATGCCGCCCCAGAGCCCAGCGAACATCTACTACAAGGTCTGAGAGCCCGGCGCGGCCTCGGGCCCTGAGGGACAGTCGGCCGGGACCGCACCTTTCCTTTCTCCCCACGCCCTTCCCCTTGCCAGCTGTGCCCACCTTTGTATTTAGTTTTGTAGTTTCTTGGCTTTTATAATCCCCCTTTTGCCCTGCCCCTGGGCTTCGGAGGGGGTGCTTGTGCCCCCAGCCCCCACGCTCTTGTGCCTTCCCCCTCTGGCCAGGCCTCTGGGCTCTGCGGGGGCGCCCCTTCTTGGAGGGCAGGGTTGGACGCTGATGGACAGCAGGCAGGGGGATGCCCCTGGCCCTGCCTCCTCGCCCCCTTTTCCCCTTCCCAGGACTGCTTGTCCGCTATCATCACTGTTTTTAATGTTTTGTGTTCAATTTTTAGCTGTCAATTCATTTTCACCTGTTTTTTTTTTTTTGGAAGAAAAATGGAAAAGGCTGCCCCTCCCCAGGCTTTCTGAGCCTGGCTCAGCCCAGTATAAGGGGCCAGGGGCAGGAAGCAGAGGATGGCATTTCTTTTATGAACCCCTTGTTGTCGGGGGCGGGGGGGACAGGCCAGGGCCACCCTTGCCCATGAGCAAAGACGACCCACTGGGCAAGGTGTCTCACCCTCCCCTTCTGACCCTTCTGCTACAAAGCTGATCTTGGCAATGGGGTAGTGGCTGCCACCCTTCCACCAAAAAAAAAATTCCTTCCTTGTGGGATTCTTGGGCATCTCCTGCCTCCCTCACTCTCACGGTAATTAACGTCTTAATTGGCTGTTGCCTGGGGAACAGGAGAGCTGCTGCAGGCAGATGACCTCATGGGGGGTGGAGGGAGGTGAGGTGCCCAGGTGGCTATTTGCCCTGCAGAGCTGGGAGTTCTCCCTTTTCCTCCTTCCTCCCGCCCTGTTCTCTCCTCACCTTTGGCCCCCTTTGGCCCCTTTGGCCCAGTGGGGAGACAGAGGCCCAGGGCAGAGACCTAAGCGGGTATAAGGCCAGGTGGCCTGTTCCTCTTCTGGGCTCTAGCACAGGTGGGTGCTCCCCCAACGCAGCTCTCATTGGCCCCCCAATCTTGGGCTGGGGCCTGGAAATAGGAAGAGGCTACCCAGGGTTGGGCCAGCACGCCGTGCACTTTGACCCCTGCTCCTTGCCAGCACGGCTGCTAACAGACTGCCACGTGAGTGCACCTTGCAGGCGCTCCAGAGTGGTCATGGAAGGAGCTGGGCCTTCCACCATCCACCTCCAACACTGCCTCCTGGCCAGCTGCCCACCCACACTTCCAGGCGGCAGTCGGAAGGGTTTTTTTTGTTTTTGTTTCTGTTGCCATTTGTGTAAATACTAGTCTTTTTTGGAAAAAAATAATGTAAAGATGTTTTGTATAAACTCTGAATTATTTTCTTGTTGCTTTTTTCTTAGAAAAAATGAGAACTAAAAAAAATTAACCACATGGAGAAATGGGTGTAAAATGGTGTCGTGATGTTGGGGAATGAAGTGTGAGAGTATGAGTGAGTATGACAGAGAGAGGGGGAGAGAGAGAGAGAGAGGGAGAGAGAGATCGAGAGATTGAGAGATTTTCTGTACCCACAACACGGTGCTCTGGACAGATATAGGAAGAGGGTGGCTGTCCTAGGGGAGCAAGGTGTTTCAGCTGGTCTATGCCGCATCCCGCTTTGCTGCCAAGTTTCTCTGTCTTCTTATTCTTCTGGGGCCTCCGATCACCTCCACCTCTCCGTCCTGTCACCTCTGTGGCATAGGGTTAGGGTTCTCTGCCCAGTCTGGCACTAGGCTCAACTGGAGAGGGTGGATGGGGGAGGGGTTGTTCCCATGGGGACCTGGGTGTGTCCACAAGTACTGCCACCACCTGGCTGGGACTAGATGTGGGACCTGCTGGCAGGCCCAGCCCTGCCCTGCCTCAGAGCTCCTGGAGGTGGATAGAAATAACTTCCCAAGAGCTGGCTCTCAGCTGTAGCCCACTGGGGTCCTGGGATTGCTTCGGGCTGCCCAGTTCACTTGTCAGCCAGAAGAATCTTCTAGCCCCTGTCTTCAGAGCTGGGCCACACTGGAACCCTCACCATGGTATACGTGGGGGCTTCTGACCGGCAGCCCTGAGTGCCGGGTCTACCTCCCACAGGCTGGAGGTCCAACAGTGTGTTGAGGGCCCTGAAGACAGTTTGGCCTCAGTTGCAACGCAGAGACTCCGACTGGCCTGGGCCTTTCCACGCCAGCCTGGAGCAGCCTGTAGGTCTTGTGGTGGTGGTGGCGGCGGAGTGGGGGGAGACTCCCGGTGGAGATGGCTAAGACAGATGTCAGGAGAGGAACACAAGTGAGATCCCAGCAGCTAAAAATGGGTAAGAAGGCAGTGGAGGAAAGGAGGAGGAGGAAGGAAGGGGAGGGTTAGTTCGTGATCCAGAGCAGGAAGCCCCAATGAACCAGCCAAGGAGCGGGCTGGGCTGCGAGGGAAGTGGGAAGCGCATGGAGAACGAAGGCGGAGAAGAGCCACAGAGCCACAGAGCCACGGGATCTGCAGGGGGAGGGAAGGGAGGCTGCGCTGGAGCAGGTCTGGGCCCGGCTGGGGTGCTCCGGGAGCCAGCTGGGGCAGAGGCTGTTTATTTGGTTTCTCATTAACCAAAGGAAGTGCCTGGATCAGATGGGGCCTCTGTTGCTTGACTGCCTGCCCAGAGTGGGGCCCAGCCTGGGCTGGGGGTCTCCAACCAGGGCTGGTTCAGGCCAGATTGATGACTCTCACTGAGGTGGAGCCTGATTCGGGTTGGGTGAGGCCTTCCCACACTTCTCTAAGTGTCCTTGGGTGGTCCTCAGCCCCGCTCAGGATACCAGCTCCCCTCACCCTACTGGTGGGTTGGGGGTTGGAGTTCCTGGGGGGCCTCGGAGAGTAGCTGTGGGAATGTGAAGTAAAATCTATGGGAGAGGGCAAAGGAAAGCACAGCAGTCTCTCCAGCAGCCCGGAAGCTTTGTGACTGGCTGTTCTACTTGCCCTGGCCCAGGTGCCATGGCTGGCGCTGATCTGAGCTGAGTGCCTGTGCTGTGTTGGCCACATACAGTGGTGCTCAGTCACCCTCTGTGGCAGGGCGTCCTTCTCCTGGACAGCACCTGCCACTTAAAACAAATACTTTTACACACATTATGTCATTGAGTTTCCCAAACTGCCCTGTGAGGGAGGAAGGGGGGAAATTATTTGCCTCATATTTGAGATGAGGCAAATGAGACCGCATGAGGGACAATAAGTTGTCCCCAAACACACATCAAGTGACTGGGAGCACTAGGGTTCAAGGCCAGGCCTCTTAGTACACCCTGAGCAAACAGAGGTTCTTTGAAGGTGATGCTCCTTTGCCCCACTCACCTGCTCCTTGCCTTGTGTTGGGTGAGCCTGAGCAAGGGTGCTCCCTTGGAGATCTTGAAGAACAAGAGCCCTCCCTCATTCCCTCACCACCTGTGTGGGTTAGGGAGGGACCAAGCTTAGCTAGCCGGAGCCACGAGGTGTGAGCCTCCTATGGTAGGGCTCCAGAGCTGCCCCACCCTCAGCTCTCCTTCCTGTCCCAGATGAGCCCAAGCGCCAGGTGAGTCAGGAATAGAGGATGCTTCCCAGGTGAGGGTGGGGCTGCCTGGCTTCCTCTGCAGGCTGAGCCCAGGTCACCAATAAAACCAAGGTGGGTAGGTGCAACCAGGCCTCAGTTTCCCTGAAGGAACAGGCTTTGTGAAGCCAGAAGGCTGGGACTCTTGTGACTTACTGCACTGGCCCACCTAATGCTTCCAGGAGGCCTCTGTGAGGCACCGGAGGTGTTGATGGCCTGGCACCCTCTGGGCAGGGGCATGAAGGTGGGCTGAAGATCGCAAGGAGAGACCCACTCCCAACTGGGACCATCCTAGGTAGGGTGCTGTGACCACCTGGCATCAATCACTCGGAAATCCGGCCCGCCCGCTTGCTTGCCTGGCCTCCTGTCTTGCCCGGGCACGTCACAGTCCCACTGACACCCCAGCTGAGTCAGCCCCAGCCTGCCTGTGGACCCTCCTCGCCCATCTGCTGCTGGCCTCCTGTACAGCTGGCCATTGGATCTGGGTGGGGGGGGCTGGGGCCCCAGCTGGTGCTTGTTAGGTTGGCTCCCCCTTTGGGAGGCTGCTGAGGGGGAGACCAGCCCCCACCCAAGACAGGGGTCACAGAGCCCAAACTGAAAGTAATTTAAGGGCATGGGGGAGACAGTAATTATAGGTTCTGTTTCCAATGGTTAATTATCCAGCTGGCAAAGAGAAAGGAAAGAGGGAAAGCTGGGGGTGGGGGGAATAAGGAATGTGTGAAGGGATATGGGAGGGCGGGAGAGCTTGCCACGGGCCCTTTGATAGAGGGGAAAGAGCCCCGGGCCATTGTGCTGTGAGGCTGGGGGCTGAGGACCTTTCCCAGCTCTGATATGACTCTTTTTGACCAGGGGAAGGCAGGTTCCTGCCTCATTGGGCCTCAGTTTCCCTGTCTGCATACGAGGAATGACACTAGATGTATGTCTTCATTTATTCAGCAAATATTTACTGAGTACCTACTCTATGCCACTCAGTGCTCTGGCCACTGGGGTACAGTGATGAACAGGATAGACAAGGTTCCTGCTCCCAAGGACCTCCCGTTCTAGAAAGGCCTTTAAGTGCCTGGTTAGCTCTTAAAGGTGTGTGTGTGTGTGTTGATGCACAGTGGGAATGTGAGAAGCAGAATGGAGGATACACAGTTGAAAAACTTGGGTTCTAAAGTTAGCCTTTTATGCATTTATTCATCCACTTTTTAAAAACAAATTTCGAATGCCTGGCATGTAGTAAGCACCAATAAATGGTACCCATTGCTTCTCCTGTGAGGTGTGGTGTGGGCAGTTTGGCTCTGTGGCTAGGCTTCTTGGGTACCCTTCTTGCTTTGAGAGTAGATCTAAGGCCTGGCTGTTCCCCTTGTCACTGACCAAAGCTAGCCTCTTGCAAAATTCCCAAAGCGTCTTCATCAGAGTTTATCCTGAGGCTCCAATCCCAGCCTGCCTCCCCAGTCCCCATCCCAGGTACCTGGGCCAGGTTGGGCAAATGTACCCATAATAACTACTTCCCAAAGCCAAAGCCAAAGAGGGAGGTGTGTTGCCTCAGTCCTTGCCTACCACTGTGACCCCCTGGACTAGTCTCTCCCAGCCTCCCCAGACGCCGTGGGTGAGGAGCTGGCTACTAAGAGAGGAGTGCCTGCCCTTCTCTGACCAGGGGCCCTAGGGAGAGACTTGGGGGAGGGGCAGTCCCTTTCGTTCCAGGCTCCCAGAAGAAGCCAGGGAGATCCTGGAATCCACACTGCAGCAGGGACTCCATGTCGGCTGGATTCTGCTAGGCAGAGCCATTGCTATTTCGTGGGACTGGCTGGTGGCCTCCCTGGCTTTGCTCATGCCCGCTCAGTACAACCTGAGAGGTTAGAGGCCAGGAAATGGTAGAGCTAGAACTTTCCCGAGAGCTCCTTTCCAGACCAAACTCCTCCTGGGGAAACTGAGGCCTAGACACGGGACGGGACTTACTCAAGGACACAGAGGGAGTGCTGGCAGAGCCAGGCCTCAGAGGCCACAGCTGTGTGCCCTTCTTGTACACTGTTGCTTTGTTCTCCCAGAATCCCCAGGAGTTTGTGTGTGTGAGTGAACCAAACAAACGTATATATACACAGTATTTATATTGACAAACTCTGTAAGTTTACACAACGCAATTACCAAAACCATACATTATAACCCTGGGGAAAATGTGGTCCTGGGAGGTTTAAGGCTGGTCGGAGCAGTTGAAAATGCACTAACAGTTTGCTCCTCTCCCTGGGGTCCCCTCTCCTGTGCCACCTACAGCTCTTAAGTCACTCATCAGGCACAATAGCTGCAAGGCTTCTGTAAGAGCCAGACCTGCTGGTTAGAGGACCAGACCCAGAATTGGGCATCTCAAGACTGGGCGGGGCATTAAAGGTAGCGTGATTTCCCCTTCCCTGGGAGCCTGGTGTGGTGAGCAGTCCAGCCTCCAGTACACACCTTCAGGGCTGCCCTCCCCCGTCCCCCCTTCCAGGCAGCCAGGCCTTTCTGGCCAGCCTGACAGTTAGCTGTCCTTGCCCTGTCTTCAGCCCCCCTGCACACACTAATAGCCATGGCAGTAACATGCTTTCACATGCAAATTGCTATGGAATTCTCAGCCCCTGCTGGTGCCCCAGCCCCCAAGGCCTCCCCCTGGGCAGATTCAGAGAAGAGAATGGAATCTTTCAAGCTGTTAGGGCGTTTAGAGACCTTCTAGTCCAGCCCCCTGGTTGGATGGATGGGAAAACTGAGGCCCAGAGAAGGGAAGAAGGAACTGCCCACAGTCACACAGAGAGTTCACTGGGACTGGCCCTCACCCAGGTTTTCTGACTTCCAGCCCATTGCCTCTTCAAGCCATCACAAGCCTCCCAAGCCCCCTGCCCCCACCCCCTATCCCGCTTGTTTACTATGGACTCTGGGATCCCTCCCTCTGGCACAGACACTCATTCCAGGCACCCCTCAGTGGGGCCTGGGAGTGTGGAATCCCGGGAAGAAAAGGCCAGAGGTGTCCATGCCTTAGGGGCATTGCCCAGGGAAGGGGGCCATTATCCTTTGAAACAGACGACAGACAGGATTTACTCACTTCTGTCTGAACACAACCCCCACCCCAATCCCCTGATCCTGGCCAAACCACTCTGCCCCCCTTCCCCCACAGCAGGCCTGCCAAGCCATGCCAAGCCTTCTCGTGGGCTCTAGTCCCACCACATCTTTCCAGCTTTATGGGTTGTCACTCTGCTAGAGTTGGCACCAGCAAAGCCCGGGCCCTGGGAGGCCCCGGGAACCCAGGTCCCAGCTGGGGTATGGAAAAATCTCCCTTCCCTTCAGTTCAGCTGAAAGAAGATTGGAATTTTCTGAAATGAACTTTACAAGGAAATGAAAATAAACACTGAAGGGGAAAAGGAGACTAGTTTGCAGAGCACAGGTGTCTGCTCCCAGCTCCGCCAAGGGCCTGCCACAGATGGGCCCAAGCAAGACACTTGTGGGTTATCTTTTAGTTTGGCCTCTGAAATAGCTCTTGAGTCTGCCCATTTCTGACAACGCCCAACACCACCACCCTGGTTCAAGCCCCTTTCATCTCTTACCTACACTACGGCAATAATCTCCTAACCAATACCTCTGCTTCCATCCCGTCTGTTCTCTTGCAAAACAGCATCCAAAGTGATCTTTCCTAAATCCACCTGTGATCTTATCCATCTGTATGTATCTTTCAGATTTGTTAATCATCCCTGAACTCTTCAGCATGTCTGTCAGAGCCCACAAACCTACCTACTGGCCACTGACCAGGACAGGCACCCTTAAGCCTCTGAGCCTTTCTGTGTGCACTTCCACCAGCCAGAAAGTTCCCTTGTGTCTGGCCTGAGAAACTACTCTTGATCCTTTGTGAACACTTCTGACCCCCCAAGTCCAGGCAAAGTCAGTCTCTCAGCTTTCTCAGTGCTTCTGCTCACACTATGTGACATGCGTCTGTTTTCTCCACTCAACTGTGAGCTGCTGGAGGGCAGGAACTGTGTCTAATTTATCTCTGTGTCTCACCTAGAGTAGGGCTGGCATAGACCTTAGCACAGAGGCAATGTCAATGAACCTTTGAAACGTTTGTCAAATTGAAAGGGCTTGGCTGGGCTGGGACAGTCATTCCAGGGTTCTGCCCCTGCCCTTTACCTGCTCACATTACTATCCAGCCAATCTGGAGAGTTAACATCTTATCATATTACCCTATAGTAACAGCGGACTTTTATTGAGTACTTAATATGGGCCAGGTATCACGCTCAGCATTTCCCATGCATTACTCCATTGACACATCCTGTCCCTGTGAGGTCCCGGGGAGGTCCTTATCTGAGGCAGCACCACGATCAGCCCTGTCTTACAGATGAGGAAATGGAGGTGCAGAGAGGGAAAGTACCTTGTCCAAGGACACATCGCTAAGAAGTTGTAGAGCAAGGATTTGAACACCGGAAGCCTAATCTAGAGTCCAAATGCTTAGGTACTTTGCTACGCTTGTGAAGCCAGCTGGTGGTGCCAGCATGGGGTGAAAGGGAGGTTGGGCCTGGTGCCTGCCCCCTTGACGTCAGCTATGTGGCTTCAGAAGCCATCTTGTGTGGTACTTAAGAACCCAGGCTCTGAAGCCAGGCTGCCAGGATTGCCATTCCAGCTTTCCCACTACCCAGCTATGAATTCTTGGGCAAGTTACTGAAACGCCTCTATGCTTCTGTTTTTTCCTCCATAAGATGGGGCTGAGAGTAGCACCCACCTCAGGAGATTGCACTGAGGATTAAGTGAAGGCACAAGTGGCAAGCCCTGAAGGCAGTGTCCTGTCATTTATTAGCCTTTGAGCTCTGAGGCAGCCTTTGCTTCCTCAGACAAGTCTACTTATTCCAGCTTGGTCTGTGCGTGGCCACTCGAATCAGAGACTCAGCAGCCAGAGATTCGGTGGCTTCAGCCTCACCCTGAGTTGCTACAGCCCCAAGGAGAGTCCAGCAATGCTGGGCTGCAATCTCCTCCAGACCTCAACCCTGGAGCTTGGCTGGTCTGTGTTGGGCTCCTGAAGGCCCAAGGAGACAAACATCCAGTCCCCTGTGCTCCCATGGGAGCTTGGAGTCAGGGTCAGGAGGCCTTCATTTGAGGCCTGGCTCTGCCACTAATACTTGAATAAGTCATCTCTTCTCTCGAGGCTGGAGTTTCTTCTTCATCTGTCAGCAATGGGCTGTTGTAAGCAAAACTGCTTTGTAAACAGCAGCAAGTGTAAGACAACACATGTCGATGGAAAGGGGCCACCGCTTCCTATCAGAATGCGTGTTCCTTCAGGGCAGTGAACCTGGTGCTCAGTAAGGAGTTGATGAATAAGTGAGTGTCTCTTCCACTCAGAGTCTCTGCCTGTCCCCAGCCAGGTTCCAGCAGTCAGAGGTCCAATTCCAATGCAGGAACCCTCACCTTGGTTAGTGAGTGGTCTCGAGAGCTTCTGGAATTCAAAAACCTGGTGTCACCCTATTCAGTAGAAGTCCATTAGCTAAAACCTGAAACCAGGAGACTATTTTATTCACATCCCTAGTAGGGTCATTGCATCTTCCAGGTACGGTTGGAAAGAGAGATGCTACACTAAATGGCTCCTTTGTACTCTTGTTAGGCTGGTGAAGTTTAAGCTAGTATGACATTTCCAGGGGCCACTTAGATCATAAAATATATCAAAAGCCTAAAAAGATGCAGACCTTCTGACCTAGCAAGGTCCTATACTGAGAGGTTGGGAAGGGTGGAGAGGGGGCTGGTAGCAAAGCTGACCTGGGGACCAGAGTTGGAGCTAGGGGTGGGGGTGGGTGCTGGGACAGGTAGGGGTAGAGACTGGGGGTTCTGTGTAAGGGATTTTTTAAAAAGATTTTATTCATTTTTTAGAGAGAGGAGAAGGGAGGAAGAAAGAGAGGGAGAGAAACAGCAATGTATGGTTGCCTCTCACACAGCCCTCACTGGGGACCTAGCCCGCAACCCAGGCATATGCCCTAACTGGGAATCGAACCGGGACCCTTTGGTTCCCAGCCCGCGCTCAATCCACTGAGCTACACCAGCCAGGGCTGTGTAAGGGATTTTTAAAATCATAATCATTATTTAAAAATTGCAGAAATTTCAAAAGTCATTTTCTCTGGGAGGTTTTCACAATGAGCACACACACACACCACTTCCGTAGCAATGAGAATGTGTTGAGGTAGCATATATTCATTGTCTTCTCCTTTAAGGAACCTTCCCAGTTCTCCATCTGAGCTCTGCATGTGTCCCTAGACTCTAGCATGCTAGATGGCAATGGCCGGGTTCTTTCTTCACCTATCAGGAACTCAGTTTCTTCATCTGTAATATGGGTTGCTCATACTACCCATGGTGTTGAGTTGTTGAGAGGAGGCCATGAGATAATACTTGTTGAGTCCTTGGCACGGGGCCTGGAATGTCATAACCACTCAACCAATGTCAGAATTATGATTACTATCTCCATGGCAGACAGTTGCATGGCTGCCTCTATCATGAGACCATGACCCCTTCAAGGGTAAGGACTATGCTATATATTTTTTTCTCACTGAATCTCTAGGGCCTGGTACAGACCAGGAACATAGTAGGTGAACATAGTAGGAGCTGAGTGAGTATGTTCTCTTGGAACATAGTAGGTGCTGAGTGAGTTTGGTGAAAGGGAAATGTAGTCCAATGCTCTCAACATGGAGAAGAGGCAGCTGAGGCCCAGGAGAGGGCAAGTCAAGAGTTAGGCCTAGAACTTAGGCCTTCTGTCCTCAAATTTTGGTCCTTGGGGATTTGGGGGTGAGGGTGGGGATTCTGGGCAACCTTGTAGATTCCTTGAGCTGAACCACCTTGGCTCTCTCCTTCCTTTGGGTCTGGGATCCCTGTGATCAGAAGGTCTCTGGGGCTGGGGCAGTTGTGCTGACCCTCCTCCCCCCATTCCTGCCCTTGTTCCCTCAATCTCGGGCTCTAGCCTGGCCCAGCCAAACAGGAAGATTCATTAACCGTCTAAATATACAGAGCCCAGGGGCCATGTGCAGCCTGCAACAGAGCTGGGGTCCCAGCAGGGCCAGAGCCTGAGGCGGTGGTGCCGGAGAGGGTTGTCTTGGAGGGGGCCTGGTGAGGGGGAAGCCCCAGGAACAGCTCATGTGATGATTGATGGGGAGGTGAGTGAAGCCAGGCCAGCACCAGGCCCTCAGAACCCCCAGTCTCTAGTCCCATTCATACCCACCTATCCCTGCACCCCACCCCCACCCCCAGGTCCAACTCTGGTCCCCAGGCCAGCTTTGCTACCAGCCCCCTCTCCCCACTTCTCAACCTCTCAGTCGAAGACCCTGAGCCTCAGAAGGATGGAGCCTAAGAGGTGGGCGACCAGGAGTGGGGGCGGGTTTCCCCAGGCTCCTGCCTGCTTATTATTGTAAGGGCTATTTCTCTAATCAAAACTCCCCAATTACCCAAGGGCCCCTCTGATTAATATTCCATGATAACAGGAACAGGTCACATCTGGCTGCAGGAGCTGGAATTCGACACTCCAGGAGCCCCATGATTGGTCTGCAGGAAGAATAATAAACTTCCTTTCTCCTGCCCCCCTTTCCCTTCCTTCCCATTCAGAGGCTCCCCTTTTCTTCCACCTCCCATCCCTCAGCCCCTGCCTGTCCCTCTCCACCCCCATCCAAGCTCCCTGCTTTGCCCTCTGCCCTCTGTGGAGGTGGAAGCTACCTCTCCAGTTCTGGTCATTCCTCTGGCCATCACTAGCTCCTGCTTTGCTGGGCTGGCTCTTTGGCCAGGGAGCATTTTATGCTGGGGTGCAGCAAGCTGAACACAGTTGGCAGTCTCAGAGTGATTTGGGGTGCTCTGGCTATAATATATCATCAAATCCTCATTATCATCCTCCGATGAGGACCTGATGTCATCTTTGTTTATTGATAGGGGCGCAGTGCGTCTGAGACGCCTCAGGACTTGCCCAGAGTCACATAGGCTTTTAATGACAGAGCTGAGATTTCAATGTCAGAGCTCTCTGTTGCCAAGGTTCCTTTTCCTGCTGTACCCGACCCTGACCTGATGAGGATGCTTCTCCCCCTGAATGCTCGGATTAAGATGGGATCCACCAATAGTGCCTAGAGTCAGACCCCTGGGCTTCCATTGGACTAGGGATAGGTTTTTAGGTAAGAATGAATGGAGACCTTTTCGTTGAATCCCACAGGCCAGGAAAGAGAAAAGATTTGTCCACATTCATGCAGGAAGTGCCATGAAAATACGGGACTTAGATGGGAGCCCTATCCGTTTGCCAGCATGAGAATGGCTGCAAGTGAGAGAGCTTTCCCATCACACCTGCATGCCAGGGACTGCCAGATGCCACACTCCTCTGACCCGACCCCCATATACCCCAGACTCCGCAGACAGGTACAGCTGCTTTTGTTTGTTCACTCTTCACCAGGGAGTCTGGGCAGAAAGTGGTCTCTACTTGAAGTGAGGGTGGGGCCGGCAAGGGAAGGGGTTGTGGTCAATGCTGGTGGCCATAAAGCATTTGCCCTCAGCCAGTCCCACCCTAGGGTGCATGGCCTTCTGGCAGCTGCTCCCTCCTTTCCCACCGTGATTCTCAGTAGCCAGGAAGAGGGGCAGGCACTTGGGTGTCAGGAGTACAACCCTTCCCCCTCCCAGTTGTTGGGGCACAGGCTTTCCTGGTGCCTGAGGATCAGGAGTGCAGTTTGATATTGCTGAAGAGCAGCAGGGCAGTGAAGTGTGTCTCCACCCTTCCCTGCCTTTCCTGGCACTTTCCTGCACCTCTCACCTGGCTCCCACCTCCCCTGCTGTGCTATTTGGAAACGCCCTCCCTGATTCATAGTTGGGTAAATGGAGGGCCCTGGATGAGAAGACTGACTAAGACTTTCACTCAGTCAGTCATCTCTGGCTCCCGTGGCTCTTCCCATCCCCTCCATCTCCTGGCTGGGATGGTCCTGGCTAAAACATGGGGCTGCTCAGTCCTTGTGGCCTGACCCTTAGTGATATCTGAGACCCACTGTGCTTTTTAGGGAGCCATGAGGCTTCTGGGACACAATTATCTCAAGGTTAGCAGAGGCCCAGACAGGCCTGTGAGACCCTGAGCCCTGCTTGGAGGCCAGAGGCCCAAGTCTCATCCCCTGTCTCTGCGTTTTCCCAGCCACTGCTCTCATTGCCCTGGTCCCACAGCTTCTCCTCAAAGCCTGCCTCTGACTCCCCCTGGTCCCAGCCTACCTTCAGGTTGCCCCCAATTCAGCTCCTAGGCTAGCCTTTTTAAAAAACTAAAGAGGCTAGCCTTTTAAAAAATTTTATTTATCAATATTTAGGGAGAGGGAGAGGGGGAGAGAGAGGGGGAGAGAGAGAGAGAGAGAGAGAGAGAGAGAGAGAGAGAGAGAGAGATTTGTTCCACTTATTTATGCTTTCATTGGTTGATTGCTGTATGTGCCCTGGTGGGGATCAAACCCGCAATCTTGGCATCCCAGTGGACATTGCTCTAACCAACTAAGTACCTGGCCAGGGTAGGCTAGTTTTCTTAACTCCAGATCCAAGATGAGGCACTTAGCTTCTCTGTGTCTCAGCTTTCTCCTCTGGAAAGTGGGGATAAAAATCAGACCTATCTCATGGGGTCATGAGGATGAACTGAGAGTATGAGGTAAAGCACTTGGAACCATGCCTGAAAGAGAGGGAGCTCACCTACTAATAACGAAAAAGTCTGACACCAGGTGGATGGCTACTCCGCACCAGGAACTTCCTGTGTGATAGATGATTGAATCACTACAACAGTTTTATGGTAAGTATCACTGCTATCATTCCCATTTCCCGGATGAGCATACTGAGGCACAGCGATATTGTGCAACTTGCCAAAATTCACATTGTGAGTAACCGGCAGAGGGAGCATTTGAACCCACATAGTTTGACTCGGGGGTTTGGCCTCTTAACCACTTTGCCAGTTTGCCTCTCTAGGCAAACAGTCAATGACACCCCAGTATCTATAGGATAAGTTCTAAATTCCTTGAGCTGTTACTTAAGGCTGTCCCAACCCCCTCCTCCTCACACTACAAATCACCTTGACAATTCAGTGACTGCTTCCAGAGCACCAAGTGTACTCACCTGCTTCCAAGCCCTGGCTTAGGCAGTTTCCTGCACTTAGAATGATACTCTCCCCTCCCCCCTGCAAAAAGTCCCTGTACACACAGAAGCCCCACCTCTCCAGGTGTTTATTTTTAACCCATTTCCAAAGCCAATGGGTTCAAAGTAAGCACCTGAGGAGGTGGGGATTTTGTGTGTACGTGAGTTGGTTTTGTGAGAGAGGTTTAGAGGGACATTTCAGGTGATACCACTCACTATAATGAAGCTTTGTGGGGCCTGAGAGATGCCCTGGCCAGTGGTCCTTAACCATTTCAGCCGGTAAGATTGTCCTTTTGAATGATTTGTCCCAACTCCTCTCTTCCCCTGCCCTCAACACCAAGGCTTTGAAAGACCTTGTCTATCAAACACTCTGCATTTAAAAAAGATATAAAGCAGGGTTAAGAGGGAAGGCTGGTCTACTACAAAATCAGATACCACATTGGAGAGGCCTATGGGTTTTGCCTTCTCCACCTGTCTTACTTCTTCAGAGCTTGCGTTCAACGACTCGATGTGACTTCTGGGCAGACTGGATGCTGAGGCTGGAGCCCCTGCATATAAGTATAGAAATATCAGTATTTTTTCTCCACTGTTGATATGGTTTTATTGTCATGCTCTAGGACTGCCTGCAACAGACAATTGATCCCAATGCCCAATTATTGTCAGAAAGCGGGCCTTAAGATCAACTACCCGAAAATCCAAATCATCAGTGTTGGCAGACAGCCTCCAGCATTCAATTGGTTTCTCTCCAACAATTTAATACAGCACATCAAATCATTCAGTTACCTGGGGGTGCAATTTGCAACTAATTCATCTTGGAGGGTTCACCAGGAAGCTATATTGCCTAAATTAGATGGTCTAGGGGTGTTTTATTGAAAGTTTTTAAATGGCCACAGTGGCAATTGGTAACGCCTGCTTTGAAAATGTTCCAGGCAAATGGTTGCAGGCCTGGCTCCATAGAGGAGAATTTAGCACATGGAGGGAGTTCTGAACTGTTTTCAGGGGAACACTGCCCTCATCCGTGGGTACCCCTCCAGGCCTTCCTGTGAGAATTGTACCCAGGCCCTCTTCATACATTTAAGCTTTTCTCTCTGCCTAGCTCCCAGGCAAGCATGGGTCTTTGCCCTGCATTAGTGACCCACAACTAAGACACTCTGGAATCTTCCTCCAGGTAACTCAGCTTCGAAGCTCCTGATGCCTCAGTCTTATTAGTAGCTCAGTTGCGAGAACTGATAGTTGTGGCGGTCCGTCTGCAGAACAGACTGCCCAGCCTACCTCCTGGAGTCTTATATTATTCTTAGCTTAAGGCTGCTCATCAGAGATGTGGATAATTGGAGTGCATCACTGTACCCTTTCCTGAGGCAGGTGAGTACAGCGGTTATGAATCTGGTTCTGGTAACAGAAAGACCTGGGTTTGCCTGTAGCCCTAACCACTTTCTGCCTGTGTATCCTTGGGCTAGTGATTTCACCTGACTCTCAGTTTCCTCTCCTGTAAAATGGGGATAATAACAGTGCACACCTCGTGAGTTTATCTGGGGGGATTCCATGCCTGGTGCATAGTAAAGGGTGACTATTACTATTTACTGTTATTCTGAGAGAATTGCCTTGGATCCTTGTAGGAGGTGGCTGGAGGAAACATTGTGAGAAAGTCTGCCTGGTACTCACTGGCTGCAAGGATGTTGGGGAGGAAAATGGAGGGTGGCTTCTCCCAGGCTCCTCTGTGACGGGTCAAGGCAAAGATGTGATTTTGTTTCTGACTAGGGAAAGCCATGCTTCTCTGCATACTTGATTTATTTTTATGTTACAGGTGCCGTGGAGCTTATAATTGATGATGTTTCCCTCTTTTATGTGGCTACCCGGGCAGCTGAGAGCCAAATGCAGGCTTCAGGAAGTGAATAGAACTTTATAGAAGGCATTTTGTATCTGTATGTCATTCTTACTTCTGGCTTTATTATTTTCCTAATCTTATTTTTTCTTTATCTTGATTTCTCTCAAGTACATATGTTATCATTTTATATTTTACAGCATTTGTTCGGTTGTCCCAAATCCTTTGATGAATAATTTGTGGTATAAAGGACTGTTATAAGAGCCACCAGTTTACTGCTATCAGTGCTTACCAAAAATTCACTTATTTAATCTCGCAACGACCCTATGAGAAAGGGACTGTTATTATCATCTCTCTTTTACAGATAAAAATTGGGGTTCAGAAAGGTTAAGTCACTCATGCCAGGTCACACAGCTGGGTAGATCTAGGAAGGAACCTATGTCGCCTGAGTCCAGAGCTGTCTCCTCACTCTGCCATGTGCCTCAGATAGATGAAAAGTAGGTACGCAGGCAGATATGTAGGGGATATGTGTATATAGATGACAAATTAGATAAATAGATATAGGCAGGTATAATAGGCATACGTGACAGACAGTGAGATGAAAGATATGATTGGGTTTTCCATAAGATAACCAGGGTTGCCTCATCGAGGTGATATAATTCTAGCCCAAGGCAAAACGAACTTGATGTCTTAGCCTGAGCAATCCTACCATAAGGAAATGTTCATTCTCCCTTAGGGCTTTTGAAAATTGAGATACGCGGGCTGTTCATTAATGCCTTTGTGAAGCCCTGTTCACTCGGGCGTGCGTCCATTGTGCGGCTACTATTTGGCTGGACACTGGGGTATAGAGATAACTAAGAACAATGGTTTCCCACCTCCAGGGGCTTCTGACTCACTGAGACAGAAGGGCACAGATGCTGGAACCCAGGTGTCTTCAGGGTGTTTTGGGAGCACAGAGATAGCCATGGGTGGGGAGCAAGAGGTCAGCGAGAGTCAGGAAATTCTTGAAGTCATCATGTCATTGAGAAATGCTTCCAAGAGGAGGAGTTGAGCAAAGGGTAGAGGATGATTAAGAGTTTTCTAGGTGGCAGAGGTGCCAGAGGGCAGACAGAACCATGCGAGCAAAGGCACAAAGGCAGAGAAGACCAGCACACTTAGAAGCTGTAAGTAATCTGTTCTGGTTAGAGGGCAGGGGATGTGTTAGGTGGCCTAAGAGATGGAGTCTAAGGGGTAAGGTGGCCACATCACCCAGGGCCAAGGTGTTTGCAGTTCATCACACGGCTGATGGGGAGTCCTGGAATGGTGGGAGACAGGGGAGGAACTTGGGCAGGTTGGCATTTTGGAAAGTCATCCACTTAGAGCAGTGTGGAGGGCGGAGGCCAGGAGACCAGCTAAGAGGCAGTTTCTGTGGCCCCGTTCTGAGCTCCCAGCATATGCATTGTTCTTACTAAGCACCAGGCGCTGCTATAGGCCCCAGAGATATTGCAATACGCAGTATGGACAAAGCTCCCAGCCTCAGAGACACACAATAAACAATAAGGGAAATATATTATATGTTAGGAGGTGGTAAGAGCTTCAGAAAAAGAGAAAATGGAGCACAAAGAGAATCAGGATCTTGAGGCAGGACTGGCTCAAAACCTTACGGAGAAGGTAATGGTTTAAGCCAAAACATGAAGACAGACAGCAGAAGTTATATGGGGACCTTTCCAGTGTCTGAATTCTCCAGGCTTTCACAGCTCAGGTCACTGGACTTAGAATCTGACAGTCTTGGGCTCAAGTCTGGGCACATTGGGCAGCAAGCCACCGCTGGGAGCCTGCATTTCCTCCTGTGCTCCCTGTGTCTCCCTCCTGGCTGTGGTGATTAGATGGACTGGACACACTTTGTAGTCTGACAGCAGAGCCCAGAGGCAAAGGGTTTGTCAAAAATCTTCTTTCTGCCACCCCTTCCCAGGCCCCCAGCAGCCCCAGGGCTCTTTGCACCCTAGGAGTGAGAAGAGATGGGCATGGGACAGTTGCTGAAAGTCTCTTGCTCAGGGAGGGGAACAGCTTCTCTGAGCTCCAATAAAAATGAAACTGGGCCATGGGCTGGGCCTGTGGCATTGTGGCTGTTGCCGCTGCCATGCACCACTGGGCATGAACCCACCATGTGTCAGAGCTGGAAGAAAGCCGTGACCAACAATCAGCTCAGCCCCTATGGGACAGATGGGGATGCTGAGGGCCAGGGAGGGCAAGGGACTCACCCGCAGGCACACAGCGAATGAGTCAGAAACACCTGCCACTGGGGGCCAGGTCTCTAGCCTCCCAAGGGAGTCATGATGGAGCCCGGAGCTGTTTTGACCCAAGGAAATTTGTTGATAGTTATGACTGCCCTGGCATTTTGTTTTATTTCCTATTGAGGCTTCCTTTGGGGGCCTGAAGCCCACTGCTAAAATTATAATACATGTAGCATTCTTCCAAGAGATTTTCATTCATCATCTCACCAAGTCTCTCAACAACCCTATGGAGTGTTATTACCCCTGTTTTTGTTGGTGAGGAAACTGAAGCACAGAGAGGTGAAGCGACTTGTCCAAGGTTGCACTCTAGGAAGTGAGAGAGCTGGCCGATTTGGGCAGTTTTGTTCATGAGTCTGTATTTAGCCACTAGGTGTGAGAAGAGTGTGTGCACGATGACATTGTGTGTACCTGATTGTTGTATATGTAAATATGACCCAATGTGTGTTAGGAAGGCTCGCTGCCTGACTGTCCATTGCTCTCTCCTGCTCTGCATAGGGGCTCCCTGGTGGACAGGGCGAGCTCTCTAGGAGATCTTTCTGGCAGGCCCCTGAAGGAACTGGGGGGTGCCTGTAGCTCAGAGTAGCTATGACCTAGAGCCACACACCTAGCAAGAACATGCACAGATACCACGGTAGATGTGAACCCCTTTGCATGTGGCTCTCCAACTGTGGTTTCAGGACCAGCAGCATCAGCATCAGTTGGGAACTTGTCAGAAATGCAAATTCCTTGGCCCCACCCCAGTCTGACTGAATCACAGACTGGGGTGGGGCCCAGCAATCTGTGTTTTAACAAGCCCTCCAGGTGATCCTAATGCCTACTCAAGCGCAAGCATTAGCTTCAGACGGGAGGGGCCCAAAGCGTGCTGGGATGCATGCTTCCTTGTACATGTACACACGTGCTCAGGGCTCAGAGCTTTACAGTTTCCAAATGGCCGTCTCACTCACAGCCTCCTCTGAGCCTCTCAACAATGGGGATCCCGCCCACTTCCTAGGTGAGTAAACTGACATCCAGGGAGGTGAGGTCATGCGGCAGCCAGTCCCCCACAGATGCCAAGCACTTCAGTCTCCCCAGTATCCCGTGCCTGTCTCGGATCCTCCTACCTCTGCCCCTGGGCCATTCCAGGGCTCCTGTACCCACAGCCACCCCTCAGATGAAAGAGAGGGGATGGACAGGATGGTTGTCCTAGGCTTTCTGCCTACCTCACCCCACCCCCTCTCCCTCATTTCAGTAGCACCTGTAG
>PVJI01006233.1:0-88352 GCA_004026765.1 Micronycteris hirsuta | reverse complement strand
CCTTTCTCTGGGGTGTGTGTGTTTGTGTGTTTAATAGCTTTATTGAGATATATTTATATACCATACAGTTCACTGAAAGTATACAATTCCATGTTTGTTTGTTTTTGGACATTCACAGAGGTGTGTGTCTATCATTACAATGACTTTCAGAACATTTTTATTACTTCTCCACCAAACTCCATACCTCTTAGCTGTCACCTCCCAACTTGCCATTCCCCCAGCCCTAAACAACTACTAATCAGTTTTCTACTTGCCTATTCTGGACATTTCATATAAATGAAATCATACAATATGTGGTCCTTAGCCACTGGCTTCTTTCTCTTGGCATAGTGTTTTCAGGGTTCATCAGTACTGTAGCCGCAGTTAGTACTTCACATCTTTCTATTGCCAAACAATAGTGTATTGTGGTTTTAAATACTGACACTGGAAGCCCAGCCTCAAATCTATTTCTCCAGCCTTCCTAAGGATTCTCTGATGTCCTTTTTAGTATCTTCAGATAACTCCATCTGCTTAAATTAGCCAGTGTTTATTCTGCTGTTTGCCACTAAGAGCTCTCACTGACACATTGTGGGTATGTTAATGTTGTGCCTTTAAAAACCTGCTCAAACCAAGACAACCAGAAACGAGACAAGTCTCCACAGGCCATTCAAACTCAGATATTCTGTGAGTCTATAAACTTGAGCCCACTTGAAATGGCGGCTGACTTCTGGCAGTGGGCTCTCTAACACCGATTCTGGTTAGAGATAAGAACTTTCCTTCCCACTGTGTTGATTCTTTGTCCTCTCTTCCCTGGGAGAGCCCATTCCTCCACTCGACTGTGCAGGAGGCCCCGCCCCATCCCTCCTCTGCCTTTAGCCAGGGATCTCTTCCAAGCCCCAGCCTTGTGTCTCCAACTTCTTCTCTCCTGCCCTTACTTTCCATCCCACTTGGCTTGGGCAGACCTTTTCACCTTTCCTCCAGCCAGTTTCCTCTTTGTCCTTCCTCCTTTTCTCTGGTGGTGCCAGCAGTCTCTTAAGAGGTCAAGGATTGAAATCTCCCTGTCAGCTTTGCCTCTTCCCTCTTCTCTCATCACTTGCTCTTTGTGACCAAGAATTACCAAATCCTGCTTTTTTCTTCCCGTGTAATAGGGTTTTTATATTCTTTCTATTCTGTTTCCATTCAAATCACTCTCCCAACCAGGCTTCCATTAATTCACTCTCAGAAGCCTTAAGGCAATTTCAGGTGAGACTCTGTATCAGTCTCTCCCCTTCTCATGCAACGAGTGGCCTCCAACCTTTGATTGTGTGCCCCATCAGTAAAAAATTTTGTGTAGCTTCCCCTCCCTCTCTCTCTCTCATACATGCAAATATACAATGTTAGAAATATATTATTTGCCTTTAAACATATACACAAAAATAATTTTTAAAACAATAAGTGTTAGAAAATAGCTAGGAAGAAGTCATAAAATTTTTCATCCCATACCTCAGTGAATTATCTCACCCACCACCTGCCAAGTCCATGGTTCTCTCTGCTGAGCCAGGGAATCTCCACACTGCAGATCTGACCAGGATGGTTCCCTACTCAAGCCTTCTGAGTCTTCAAGGAGAAATGGACTTCCCATCATCTACATAATTCCTTCCCCACTTAGTGGGTTATGAGCCCCTTCTTCAGCTTTATCTCCAGACAACTGAACTCAGGTTGGTTTGTTGGTTTCTTTGAACAAGACCAAGAAAACTGCTTCCAGGACCTCATTCCTACTCCTGCTGTCCCACCTGGACCATCACCTTCCCTTTTCACTCCCTATATGAGCTCAGTGCATTGAACTCACTCACTGGAAGACAAAATCCATGTAACTTTGTGCCAGATGTCTGGTGAGTTTTAGTAAAAATCTCTCTAATCAAAATCTCTTAAACATATTTATTGAAACTTCTGGTAATCAAATGACTTTGAGGTAAACTTTGCATTTACGTTTCCCAGACTGTGAATTGGTGAAGTGTTATGTATCATCACCCCCTTCTTCAAAGGGAAATTGAATTTCACAGAAGTTGAGATACTTGCCCAAATTCACAGAGTTGTAGAAGCCCAGCTAGCCCTGGTATGTGGATTTGGCTGGTTCCAGAGCTCAGGCATGTTTTCCCACCATCTACTACTCCTCTGGTAGAATAATGATTTACAAACCCCCCCAAAATATTACTATTCAATTTAGTCCAGACTTCGGGGCCTCTCGCCAGCCATGCACTAGTCACTGGCCAGAGGCCCTTTCCCCTTCAAATTCAAGGTTTTCAAATGGTGATCAGACATTCACACCTACCCACTTCACAGGCTTTTGGCAGGATTAATGAGCTAATGTTTGCAAAATACTTTGAGCTTCAAGAAAAGCCAGGCGCCAAGAACTACAAAGGGTTATTAAGACAGTAGGCTTTAAATTCCCTTAACAAGCTCCCTCTCCTCCTTTCTGTTCTAAAGCCCTGTATCATGGCTCACCTCTGTGTCTTCAGGGTGAGTGATGTCTCTTCTCCTGCTTCCTCCATTTCCAGGACTTTCATTGCTTATAAACCTTTGAGGCACAGGTATTTTAATATGGCATATGGAATCTAAATAATGTTTAGAACCTTATCATGATAAGGGCCCGTCAAGAGCATCTATTCCAATTCTTCATTGTATAGATGACGACAAAGGCTCAAGGAGGAATAGGTATATGCCAGAGATCTGTGGCAGAGTCGGCATAGAGACCATGAGCATTCAGAAACAAAACTGAAGAGGCTTACACAACCTGTCCCTCACTCCTCCCTCAAGGTCAAGTCCATCAGTATGAACTGGACTGGATTCAAGTTTGCAGAGCTCCCAGAAGCACTGAGTCAGTCCCAGCCCAGGTCTAGATTCCCAGATGGGAGAAAACAGCTTGGAAGAAGGAAAGAACACAGACTAGGGTTCACACACCCTTGAGTTCCATCTCCAGCTCCCTCTCTTTGGAACTGTGTGATGTTGGGCTGGAACTGGTCCAGGGGCTCTGTTTCTCTGACCCTTGTTCTAAAGCACAAGTTCAAGCATGTCACCTCCATGCTCTATGAACTCTAACTGTCCTCCCATGGCTTGTAGGAATCAGATCTTTGTCAATACAGATATTGTCTGCCTTATCTCTTGCCATTTGCCTTTTTCCCCCCAAAACTGGTGATTCCTTGAGCATGCCATGTTTTCCTCATCCCTGCCTCTTGTTTTGTCATGTGCAGTTCATCCCCCCAACCCCAACTCCAGAACAACCTTCCCATCTTGTTGGCTTGGAGAACTCTTTTATCCAACCCAAAGTTCCAAGTTCCCTTCTCCATTCTTCCTTGATATCCCCATCCCTACAAATTAATTCTACCACACACACTGTGTATCCATTGATACCAGTGAAGAATCCAGGGAAGCAGGAACGGAACGAGTGGGACACACTGTTCTGGAGCAGACAGTTAACTGTCTCCCTCCGGGAATGCAACAATGGAGAGGACAGAACAGAATGCTGGAACACAGAGGAGCACAGGGCAGTGTCAAAGGAAGCTTCTTGAAAGCAGTTGATGCTAAGCTGGAGTGTCAAAGGACACAGGATTTAGCCAGAAAGAGGAGAGAGGATGAGAGGTAGAGTAATCAGGCATAGCAGGCAGCACATGCATAGATGAAAGGATTCTTGAAAGGGCTTTAAGTTTTCACATTTCCCCTACCGGGATAACAATTCTTGCTTGCTCACTAACGGACAGATAACATAGTTTAGGCTGAGGAATAACCATCTCCGGCCAAACACTTGTTTTTGTATTGTGTGTGATGTCAGAATGGTTTTATGTTTTTAAATGGTTGAGAAAAAAAAAATCAACAAAATATTTAGTGACACAAAAATTCTATAAAATTCAAATTTCAGTGTCCATAAACAGTTTTGTTGGAACACAGCCACGCTCATTTGTTTTCCTGTTGTCCTCGGCTGCTTTTATGCTACAACAGCAGAGCTGAGTCACTGCGCCTGAGACCAGATGGCCCGTGGAGCCTAGAATGTTTATGATCTGGACATTACAGGACAAATGTGTCAACTTCTGGCTCTGGTTGTGGAATCAAACTGCCCAGGATCAAATCCTGACCCCTCTTTCGAATACCTGAGTGACATTGGGCAAAATTCTTAACCTCTCTGGTTTTCTTTATCCTCATCTGAGGATTTAAACTAGGGCTGTTATGAAAACTGAGTTAATATGTTATTCAATTTAAAATGTTTAGCAACTCTCTCTATGGAGCAGACCTACGCCTTTCCCCACCCTCTTCCCCCAAGTGCAGTTTCCTTGCCTCTCTCTCTCCCCTAAGCTCCAGGGGCCCTTCTTTTGCTTCTGTAACTTGTTACCTGAGCCCATTTCTTCTATGTCTTACTTCTTCTACCTCTGTGACTCTCTAAGTACACTTTTGCTTGTATTTGATTCTTGGCTCTAAAGATTCTTTGAAAATATACGTTTAGAATAGTGCCTTGCATATAGTAAACACTCAATAAAATGTTCATTATTAATACTACAAGGTTCCAGAATTCAGTGGTGGGCTTGGCACACTCTGTTTCTCAAAAGATATTTGTTAAAAGAATCAAATGAGTAAGTAAATGGAAGTGTGTTCTGCCTCACAGGTTCTGTGTAGACTTTTAAAAAGGCAGGGAAAGGAACCTTGGCCTCAAACAGCCTTTCCTCTTGTAGCACCTCCTGAGCATCTGCTAGCAATCTGGGTCTTGTGGCATTTTCCTTCTTGGGCTGTTAATTGTTAAATGAATTTTCAGGCTGTGGATGATGGAGACAAAAGCAGAAGGTAGGGGGGCGGGGATCCATAAAGTATGGACAGTGGGGAGCCGTAATTGTGGGGTTTATGCACAAGCGATCGGGTTTCCAGAGACTAGGAGGCCCCCAACATAAACAATTTCTACTAGACAAAGAAAAGCAATAACCACTCCTCAGAGCCCCCTTGCGAGTCCCCCTGGGAACTAGGCCTCTTCAGCATTTGGAACTTGCTCCAGCCTCCCAGGGAAGCCAGCACAAGGGCCATGGAACAGAAGGGCAGCATTGCTCATTTGTGAGCAGAAGGCTTTTGTGGCTGCAAGGCTCCCCTGTGGTTTGGAATAAGGCTCTTGTTCCTGGCCAGGCATTTGTCCTTAAACACCAGCCCAGAACACTCTGAGCACTTCCAGGGGTGATCTGAACTTGCCCTTCAGGGAATGTTGTATCTGTAGGTTGACTGGAACACCAAGCCTGTTGAGTCATTGCAGACCCTGTTTCTAATGAGTTTTAGTTTCTACGTTCACCCTAACAATAGCTTGGGAGCCCCTCAAAGGATAGAGTCTGTGGATTCATGTCTGCTTTCTCTATGTATTCATAAAAGGTAACCTCCCCCCACCCAATATACACACACGTACATGGCAGCTAAAAAATTCCTTTCAAAGTCTTGAATCTCCGGAGGCTGAATGAGCCCTGTTGGAGGAGAAACACTGCAGCCTGTGGGCTGACTGCTGATCACACCGTGTTTACTTCCACCTTCCTTCCCTGTTTTCAGCCCCACGGCCTACCCTGAGATGGGAAAGGAGGCAGCGTGTGACTCTTACTCACTTACCTCCTGGTACATCGAGAACTGGAATCTTGCTTCAATAGTAATTACTATGATTATAGTTCCCTGTGGAACTCGTAGGGTGAGCTCCAAACACAATTCCTCAAGCTTGTCAAATCACTGCGTCGATTTGCTTATGAAAGGCAGTTCTAATCAAAAGGGGTAATTACAATATTAAGTGCCAAGCCTTGGTGTGCAAACTCTTGAGTCATAAGATATTAAGCTTAATTTAACTGCACCGAAGGAGACGTGCAGCATCACGCACTCAGCTCGCTGAGCTGAGCTGAGTCCAAGCTGAAAACTTCACTCCAGGAAAATGGACAAATTACTTGATCTATTAGCTACTATCATGTATTATACAAGCCAGTGCACCTGCCTAAGGGAGCTGTTTCCTCTCTGAAGACCTAATGCTGTAAGGGTTGCAGAGCAAGACCCTCCCCTGCCTTACAAAGTTCTTAGTCTTTAGGGGCTGTCACCACATTTAGACCTGGCCCTGGGCCTGAAACCGTCCATCCACCCACCCATCTGTTCATCCATCCATCCATTCATTCACTCAATATGAGACTCACAGAATGTCATCCCTGTGCTGTGGACGCTGAGACAAATAAATAAAACATGCTCTAGGTTTGCCAGAAATGCACTGTTGGCACAGGCAATGAACCTATAATGTGAAAGGGCTGTAATTAAGAAGAAATGTTCAGGACGAATAGAAAAAGGAATGTCCCAGCCTACCTTGAAGAAGCCAGGTAAGTCTATGAGAAGAGGTACCACCTGAGCAGATTCCGGAAGAATGAGTGGGTGTGAGAGACTATACGGTGTCCTAGGCAGAGGCACCAGCACATACCAGGTGTGACAAAGGAACACTACATATTTCAGGAAGCCATAAAGAATTCACTGTAATTTTCTGAAATGTTAGTACACACACATGTAATGTACATAAGCACTTGAACTTGAAATATTTTTCAAAGCTAAATTTTCAAAGCTACTTGCAGTGAAGAAATTGCTATGCCCTTTTAAAAGGCCCAAGAGAAGGAAACAGGTAATAGGATATCTTGCTGGTTTTATTAGGACTATGCCAAGCCTCCCTCTCCAGAAAGAGGGTCAGGCTCCAAGTGCTGTATTTTGAGGAATCTATGCAAAAATATGATGGCAATCAAGCAGATTCCACAGACTCAGTGGCTGACACACACCACACACGGAAACACAATCACCGCACCCCATAAAGCACACAGGTACTCCTGCTGGGTGTGGCAGCAACCAAATGGATAGTACCCTTTTACACAAACAGAGGATTGACCTGCTGCCCTCAGGGACACACCCTCAGCTCACCACCAAGTCTGATCTGGGGTTCATTAGCAGCAAGGGAAGTTTTCTCATAAAATGAGTGGAGCGATCCATCACACTAAGGGACAGATTGCCTAGCTAATGAGTGTGCCATGCTGCTTACAATCACCTGCTTTTATTAACCATTGAATCATCTTTCAGTTTGGCGAAGGCACTGCAAGGAATGACCGTGCACACTTGAATCCATTTATTTTTGGACTTTTTTTTAATAACATAAAACTAAAAGTTTTAGGAGAAAGAGAAGTAAAGAAATATTTATTACATCCTCTTGATGTTCCATGCTCTTCATATTTTTTAAAGCTAATATGCAGAGTAACCTTTGCCATGGAGAAATGGCTATTTCCATTTTAAAAGTGAAGACATAAAGTCTCAGAGAGATTAAGTAATTAGCCAAGATCACCCAGAGAGTGGATCAAGGACTAGAACCCAAGACAGCCTCATTTAAGTAAATCATTCAACAGTTCATCAAATTAATCATTTATTTATTTTCATCAACTAAATCAACCATGGGCCTGGTTGAGACGCAGCCCATAAGAATTGCTGAACAGTCAGTATGTGTCATTGCCTTCCTTCCAGAAAAGCTCACCTGAGCCACGTTCGACCAGCAAGTTTGTCGACTGCTGGTCCTGCGCCACCTGCTCCTCGCAGTAACTGACACACGGCAGCATTTAGAAAAGATCCGCTGTGGAGTCGGGGCCACGGAGGTTCTGGGGCTAAGGCAGCCAGATTTGTGAGCCTGATTCTTTTCTTGTCCAATGTGCTTCTCCATATTCTTCTCTTGCTAGATTGCGAGAGAAAGGCTGGAGAGAAAGTGTGCTGTTGTGAACAAATCCATCCATCTGCAGAAATAATCATTCTGACTTCGGGGTCAATGACCAGGATATTAGCCCCTAGCACGGTCACAATGATCTGAGACAGAGACAGATGGCCTGGCCAGTCTGCAGGGCTTGAGACTTCCTCTTGCCCTTTTGGTGTTAGGGGATAATTAAAGATCCTTTTGGTTTGATCAGGTTGAAAGGATAAGAGTTTATTTAAGATCTTCGAATGAATGAATAATTTCCCAGAAATCCTTTTTTCTCCCCACTTGAGACTCTCCTTTTGTTCCTGAATGAACAAAGGCAATAATTCCTAGTGCTTTGCTCACTACTTCCTAATGTCACGAGCAACGCTAATCTATGTCTTTATTCAGAATCTCTTCCATTCCCAGGAAATGATAAAGAAAATATGAACTTTCATTTGATTTTAATTCTTAAGTGAATATGTTCTTGCTCCTTCTGGCTCAAATTTAAAAGCCTGACTAATATAATCCATCCCAGGAATGAACCAGTGTTGCTGAGTTCTTCCTTGGGAGGATATCAGAGAGGCTTGGAGATTTGGCAACAAGGTTACACTGGGTCATGTGTTCATACTTTTCTGATAGCAGATATCCTGGGAGGCTGGTATCTGTGATTGGCCTGTCATGTCTAGGTTTTAATATATGAAGAGCAGTGTCAGGTTAGTCAAGTGGCAGCGTTTCTAGACTCAGGTCTATTCCAGTTGGTAGCTCAGTGACCCTGGCTAATTCATGTCCACTCTCTGGACCTCAGTCTTTTTTTTTCTCTGTAAAATAAGGGAGTAGTGCCAGAAAGCTCCTCCTAGTGATGACATCATACATTTAACAACACTGTAAACATTTATTGACCATCTACGATGTATGGAACACTGGGCGAAGAGCTGCAAATAAAAAGGTGAATCATATGTGGTCTTCTCTTCTGCATTTTCTGGGTATAGAGGGAAAGGCAGATACAAATTGTGCTGACACAATGTGTGTGTGGTATTGGAAATTTATAGAATCTAGTATTCTATGAAAACTTTCTCCTTATATCCTTTTACATGGACAAAATGGCTCAGAGGTGTTCAGGATGAGTGTTGGGATCTCAGCTTCTGGAGAGATTAATGTATTTGGGGAAACTCATTCAGTTCTTGATGTTGTGGTTGTTGTCTTCACACAACAGAGTCTCCTGCATAGAGGTGATGACAAACTATGGAGACAGCAGCTCTGTAAACAAGCCTCTTATTAATCATTATCATAATGATCTGAACCAACCTGCTGAGCTTTTTGATGTTTGTTCAACTCCAAGGATTAAGATGAAAATCTTGGTGTGATCTCTATCATAGTTGCATTAGGATCTGTGGTCCATTAATCTTGGGCTACAAATGACCAGAGGTAACCTCAAATGGACAGAAGCCAATTCACTTCCCATCCCAGGGATCTCTACGCTTTACCCCTTCCCCTCCCCTGGCTCCCGCAACACTTGTGAAGGGTTTTCTGGGTGGAATCCAGCCAGAATAGTGTACTTTCCTTCTATCCCAGAGTTATCAAAAATATTTTTCTAGTGCTTCCCTTTAGGCTGAATCTCCAGTGGCCATGGGAACTCACCAAACAAGGTACTTTCCAAGAGTAATATCTTCACAACAAAATCTTTAAAAGATGAAAGAAAGGCGGAGGGTGCTCAAACATCAAAACTCCAGGCATGAACTCAAGATCTAAACACATGGCAACGGATGTCAAGGGACAGCTTTAGGCCTTTAGGAAAAGAGACCTGGATTCAAATCTCAGCCCTGCTCCTGTTTTGTGTATGACCCAGATGATGGGGCAGTTAGGACCATAGGATTCACAAACAGGTAATTACCCAGGTTCTGTTAAGTGCTCCATGACCTGGCTCACAAAGCTTAATGTTTCTATGTCACCTACATAAATTGAGAATATTAATATATAGATCCCCGTAGGGTGGTGATGAGATAATAGTATTTCTGAAACTGTTAAGTATAAATTGGAAAGCAAGTATGTCACAGATGAGCGCTGTCTGTGAGCTCAAAGCAAAGGTATCATGAGTAAATACATCATACTTATAAGCCCTGTCTGCTCACTCTTCTGGCCCCCAGGAGGGTACAGTAGGATTTCCCTCTTTCCCAGACTCGATCACCCAGTTTCACTTGTCTGGGGATGTGATGCTGATATGCTGGCCTGGGGGCCATGCTCTAGCCTGAGGATTAGGCTCAGCTGGGTGGGTGATGATGTGGGGAGGTTAGAGACTTAATACTCCAAGGATCTTTCCCAGTATAGATGCCTTGACTTTTCCTATCCAGACCAAATTATTTGCATACCTCTGCCCCACCCCCTGTTAACAGTGTCCCTGCCTCCTCTGGTATCTTTGACACCAGACATGAGCCACTGGCCAATGGACACCAGTGATTTTGCACAGGATCCTAGAAGAGTCACCCTCGCCCCTTCCCCTCAGAGATGCTTTCTTATGCCAGGTGCTCATCTTTGAGGCAGGCTATATACACCTGAGAAACAAAGAACAACAGCAAAACAACCCTAGAAAGGCTAATACAGTAGCAGCAATAACAGTTTTACAGCAACCACAAAATGATAGGAAAACATAAAGACTATACAAACAAGTGAAATGAATGTTCTAGCTCTTTAAAAAAAATTTTTTAGAGGGAGGGGAAGGGAGGGAGGAAAAGAAAAACATCTATGTGGGAGAGATAGAAACATTGATGAGTTGCCTCTTGCAGATCCCCAACTGGGGACCTGACCCACAACCCAGGCATGTGCCCTGACTGGGAATGGAACCGGCGACCTTTTGGTTCACAGGCCGGCACTCAATCACACTAGCCAGGGCTGTTCCACCTCTTAACGTGTAAGGAAAAGTTTTGTAAACTGTCCAGTGTCTGTGCAGATACATACCAGGGCGGTTGCTATACCACTGTGATGTAAGTGTTCTCAATCTTGTACTTTGGTGGTGGGCAAGAGTGTGCTCCAGGGGAAGATCCTACGATTCTAATGAACAGCCTGATGCAAGCTATCTTAGAATTGAAGATGATCAATTCAGATAAGCAAAAGGGATGTCCTGAAGGATTTATCTTTTTGCATCTGTCTCACCTTTGCCCAGGTTGAGCAGAGTACCTGAAACAAAGTAGGTACCCCAGGAATTGAGAATTTTACCTCATTCTGTCAGCTTATTGGGTACTTTCTAAAGATTCTTCATGTGACCTTTTATTCCTTTTCTCCCACTAGCGATACGTAGACAATCCTTTTGTGATTATTTCCAACAGAGCAACAGAACTATAGCTCACTTTTGAGAGAACAGGGACTGCACAGAAGATGTTATGCTTGGCGATTCCTCTAAGACAACCAGGAATTTATTCTGGCAGCCTCTTCCCTCAAAGGATGTCTCCTTTTAAATCTTCCAGTATACACAGGTTGCGTGTGTGAACACAGGCTCAGGTCCCCATGTTTTATGGAAACAACACTGAATCATTTTGCAACAAAGGAAGGGCTTTGGATGCTTTTTGGAGGTGTGGCAGAGCGGCAGGATCTGGGCAAACCAGTTGAATGGGTGCGCCAGTGGCCTACTCTGGAAGGAAATGGGTACTGAAACCAGAATGGACTGTGATTAGGGGAGCTCCCAAGCATTCCTACCTATAATCCTGGGATGCTGTATTCTTCACAGCACCTGTAAGGATGTTCCCAGCCAGTGTGTGGCCTGCTACTCAACCAGACTGAGGGCTACCCCCACCTTCCCACTTAGATTCTCTTGGCCAAAGAGCCCTTTACAGACCTTTCAGCTCAGTAATTTTGAGTCTTCTCTCCAAGGAGCCCTAGCTGCCTTTGGGTCCACTGCAAGGGCAAGGAGTTAGGACTAGATAAGTTCTTGAAATCTCTGCTTTAACTACAGCAGTTTTGATTTTGTTCTTTTTTTTTTAATATCTTGAGATTCTTTTAATGATTTATTTGAAGAAAAGAGTATTTCGGTTTAAAAATGCTTGAAAACAATTTCCTTTAAAAAGAAATGGATAGACAAACGACTCAAGAGATGAAAAGTGAAACTGATCCCTACAATGTCACCCAAGACTTTCATGCTGCCAAATTCAACCCTCTTCCTAGGTGACCTCTTGGAAGCATTTGACCCAGATTACCACTCCTTTTGTTTTGAAATACTTTCTTCTCTTGGCTTCCATGACAATATACTCTTCTAGAGTTCATCTGTTGATACTGGCTGTTTCCTGTTGGTCTCTTTTGCTGTTCACACTACTCTACCTCAAAATGCTGTTCTTTCCAGGCCTCTACTCTGAGACTGTATATCTTCAACTATATGCTCTCTGTGGGTGATCACACCTGCGCCAATAGCTTTAAATACCATCTAAATGCCAATGATTCTTACTTGCATATCTACTGTCCCGATCTCTCCCAATGAATTTGAGACTTGTACATCCAATATTCTGTCTTCTCCACTTAGGTATCTACTGGACATCTCAAACTTAACATTTCAAAGACAGAAGTCTTGAGTCTCCTATCCCCAGTCTACGCCTTACCCAGCTGTCCCCATCCAGTAACTCAGTGTATGGACTGAGGTACTATTCCTAGGTGTGGAATGTGTTACCAATAGGATTATCTCAAACACTATAGGCAAAACTTCAGGATCCATCCTTGCTTCTTCTCCCTCTCTCACTCCTGCACTTCGTTAATCAGAATCAAGACTCTAGTTCATTAAGCCCTTCTCTTCAGACACCATCTGAATTTAGCTGTTGATTTCTCACCTACATGAATGGAATAGCTTCTTAGCCAGTCTCGTGGCTTATACTCCTGCCTCGGTTTCACTCATAATCTATTCTCTCTACAGAAGCTCTATCCCAATCCTGCTGAAAGCATCCCAGTGACCACTTGGCGCACTTAGTAAACTCCACCTTCCTTCTCTTGGTCTGTAGGGCCCCTGTCTTCCCCAGTGACCTCAGGTGGTATGGCTCTAACCCCCCTTTTCCGCGTGCCAGACACGGGCTTTTTTCTGACCCCTGAAGCATTCCACACTCAGTTTCACATTGAACACTTGAGGTAGCTGCTCCCTCTGCCTGGAACCTTTTTCCTCTAGGTCTCAAATCTAAGCCTAAATGTTTCTGTTAGCCTTCATGGAAGAGTTACTTGATCTACTTTTCAAATGTAGCCTTCCTGGGCAACTTCTAACATGTTTTCTTATTTCATTTCAATCGTAGAACTTATAACGATCCAACTTTACTTTTCTTTGCTCTTATTTATTGTTTAATGCACTATCTCCTTTCAGTTGAGGTCCATGAGAATAGCAACCTGGCCTATCATATGCAAGGGTTTTGCACCAGCCCCTGGATCAGTGCCTGGCACATGAATGACAGTGACTTGTCCAGGGACACACAGCCCTACTGGAACCACAACTCTGACCAGGATGCCAGACTCCCACTTCAAGGAGGGACTCATGACATTGACTTCAAGCATCTCTGCTCAGGACAGACTGTTTTATGGATTTATGTAACATCTTTCCTTCCATGGAGCAAAAGGAGGAATTGAAATTCCTTGAGATATAATCTCTGGAATCACGGGGACGTTTTACTGCCTAGAAAATAATCAACTTATTCCATAAACATTTATTGAGGGCTTATTACGTGGAACTGTTAGACACCAGGAATATAAGCATGAGTAAGACACAGTCCCCACCCTCTTCTCTAGACAAAGAGAGAGACACCTAAACAGATGATGACAGTATTAAAGTTTTAGTGGACATAATAATAATAACAGCCAACACTTACTGAGCACTTATGATGAGTGGGATACTCTTCTAAGGATTTCAAGTGCTTGTCACCATATAGTAAATCCTATGCTGTGCTTACTATTATTCTTCTTGTTTCACAGTTGAGGCTACTGAGACATAGATAAGCTAATTGGTTCAAGGTCAGAAAACTAGAGTGTGCAGAGCTGGGATGGAACCCTATGAAGTGCATCTCCTTAGCTGCTATCCCACACTGCCTATCTCATAGAGGTGAGTGGAGATTGACATAGGGACATAGGGAATTATCCCCTCCATCCCTGGTGGCAAGGGAGATTCCATGAAGGCTTTACTGAGGAAATGACACTTGAGTTTGGATCTTGAAGGATGAGAAGGGGTTCCCCCAAAGGAGATGGCATGCGTGCTTGGAGGTCCAGAGGTCAGTGTATGTAAAGCCACTGAGTTGTGAAAGGGCCTAATTGTCTCAGAAATCTCGTGGAATTCTGTGAGGGTGGCACATGTGAGGTATGGGGAAGGGATGGAAGAAAAACTGGAAAGAAATACAGCGGCCTTGATGAGAGTTTTCTGCTCTTGCAGGTTAAGAAGAATGCGTTTTATACCCTTGGCAATAGGGGACAAGTGGAGATTTTCAAGCCAGTGAATTACACATTCTAAGTTGCTTTAGAAAGGCTATATGGTTCCTGGAGCGTGGACAGGAGAGAGAAAGTAGTAGAGAGACTGTTTGGAAGTTTTCGTAAGTGCCCCAGGCAGAAGATACAGAGGGCCTGCACAGCACTGTGGCCCCTATCTCGGGCAGGTGAGCAAGGTGAGTCCGCTGCTACTTGTGGAAGGAGAGGAAGAGCAGCCCCTTGGGGGACGTCAAGCGTATTTGCCTGCAGCATGTGTAGGTCATTTCTCCAGCGACCAGGGAGGTCAGTAAAGTCTCCCCGGCCCTCAGCTCAGCTGCCTCTGACTGCAGCCAGCTGTTGCGAGGGTTGTGGGGGACAGAGCCTCCTCGGCTCTAGCTGTGATTCTGGGCCCTGCGAGGAAAAGGCTGTTGTCTTGGTAAAAGCTGCACCTCAGCTCAGCACAGAAGTGATGTCAATGCATTTTTGTCCTGCCTGTCTGTCACTGCTCTTTCACAACAGGCTTTAAAAACATGCTGAGGTCTTATGAGAATGTGTTAACATGTTTGGTGGATTACTATGGTTTTGTCATCCCTGTGATTGGTTAGAGGGATGAATTCTTTGGGTATTTAGACAAGAAAGCACAGGAATTACCATTCTCTCTCTCTCTAGCTGATGCATGGACATGATCAGAGGAGAAAATAACAGTATCAATGGACTTTTATAGACCACCCCTTGTCCTGAGGAAGAACAGTAACTAGTTTTCTCCCATTGTACTGAAAGTTACTAGAAAAGAGGATTTTGTTTTTTAAATATTGAGTTGTTTTTTTTAAAAAATGAAGCTATTTCTGCCTCTCAAGTGTACTCTATTAAACTGGTCGCAATGAATTTTGCAAAAGACAGAAATCCTAAATACAAAGAATTCCACGGACCCTCTCTGTGTAAGAGTTGTTTTCTGTAGTTCAGACCTGATGGGAGCCAGCTGTGGCCAAGCTATTTCCTCATCTGTTGTCCTTCCGTCAACTCCCCTACCCCTCCTTGCCGGAGCATTTCACACAAGCTTACCTGCCTCCCAGTGGCTCTCATGGCAAAACATCTCAGGACAACATCTGGGAGTTTAAAGGAAGAATGGCCAAAGGTGATTTGCTCTCAGTATCCCCTGCTGGTTTTAAAGAAATTATATATTTTTTCTACTAAGCACCTGGAAGACTGGATATTAGCTTTGTTTCAAGTTGGCTTCGTCTGCTTTTCAAACCCCATCTTCGATTATGGGATCTTGGCATCTCCCTCAATTCATTCTTCCTCCCTCCCTCCTTCCCTTCCTCCTTTCCTCTTTCTCTCACTTCCTTTTTTCCCTTCAGAACATTTTCTCAAAGGCAGGAGCAGTGAGGTTACTACCAAAGGGATAAAAATTGCTTTTAGGATGTGGAAAAAAAGTAGATATTACAATGGGTTTTAGCCCTGTGGAGTTCAACACTACCCAAAAGAATCTTATTAATTTCTCCCATTAGGAATAATATACACTGAATGTAAGTTTTCTCTTTTTGTGGCGGGGTGGGGCTGGCAATACTTTTTTTTAAAAAGGCTGAGAACTGCTGTTTTAGAATAAGATAAAAGGTATAGGCACACACACATATTTTTAAAACCCACAGAAAGTTTTGAAAATGTTCTAGTCCTTCATTTGTGAATAATTAGGGAAAATATAAAGTACTTCCGATCTGGTTGGGATTTACTCACATACTACTTTCCCCATTTTGTCAATAAGGAAAATGAGGCTCAGAGAAATTAGGTACATTCCTTCATCATGGAATTTCTCTCAACGCATCAAGGTTTCAAGGTTTAAGAGAACAAAGGCAAGTAAAGCTTAGAAGCAGAACTAGCACACGCTAGGCATTCAGTCCCATTAGCCATGAGCGTCAGCAGCATCAGCAGCAGTAGCAGCACCATTGCTATTTTCTCACTACATCCCAGGTTCTGTGGTCAGGCACTAGGAATAAAGTGGTGGTGGAGAGAACAGAATGGTCTACGCCTTGATGTACATCCCACTCTAGTGGGTGAGACGGGAAACCACCATAGGATCTATAGATGCAAACTATGGCAAGTGCAGGGGACTGCGAGAGTATATAACAAGAAGAACTGATTTAGTAGTGAGGAAGAAGGAGGAGGAAGGCTCCAGGGGTGATGATCATGAACTGAGATCTGAAGAATGAGGTAAGTAGGTAAATTAAGAAGGTCCAAACTATATGTAGGCTTCTGAGTGGATGGAGCATGGAGTGTTTGTAAGACAGGAACCCCTTCAGGTCTGAAGCTTAGAAAGCAAGGCAGAAAGAGGCTCAGGATGAGTGTGCAGAGGTAGACTGGGTATTGTAGAACTTGACAAGACATTTAGTTTTATCCCAAGATAAAGTGGAAGCTGTTAAAGGTTTATAAATGAAAGTGACATACTATCAGTCAAGCTATTGAGGGGAAGATGGATTGGGACGAATGACAGAAATGGAAGGGAGTGATCAGTTGCGTTCTCACTGTAGTTCAGGTCTAAGGTAACAGTGGTAGAGGTGGGAAGACTGTATGCATTTGAAGGTATTTAGAAGGTGAAGCCAGTAAGAATGCATTATATGTGGAGGGTGAGTGAAGGGCAGGTGTAAGGGAAACCCCTGGGCATATGGCTTGGGGAGCTGCTTGGCTGAGGGTAACATGACCAAGATCATCTAGTTAGTAAGAAGCAGAGCCAGGCCTCTTATCCAAAGCTTAGGTCAATAACCTATAACACATCACAGCTGGCTCTCATGGGCCAGGGTTGATTTACTTCTGCCCCAGTTCTCTATGGGCTGCATGGGGAAGTTCTTCCAAAGTTGGAAACTCTTAACAACCTTGGACTTATAGTTAGGAGAGCTGGATTAAAATTCCATTAGTATGGGCAGGCCACTCAATATTGCTGAGCTGGCATCCTCATACTGTTACACACAGATAGTTAAAATACCTGCTTTAAATGGTAATGCTGGGAGCGGGGTGGTAGAAGAGATAGCGCCGGTCTAAAACAGGTACACCTAAACTTAAATCCTGGGTACCACACCAGTCTACTCTTCAAGTCACGATTGTGTCTTTCTTATTTATTTATTTATTTATTTATTTATTTATTTATTTATTTATTTATATTTATTTATTTTTTGAGAGAGGGGAAGGGAGGGAGAAAGAAAGCAAGCAAGTGAAACATCAATGCGTGGTTGCCTCTCAAGCTCCCCCTACTGGGGACTTGGCCTGCAACCCAGGCATATGCCCTGTCTGTGAATCAAATCCACAACCCTTTGGTTCACAGGCCGGCGCTCAATCCACCGAGTCACACCAGCCAGGGTATGTCTTATTTTTTATAAAGAAAAATTAAAAAACCTTGTTTCTGTGTCTTATGGGCCAAGAGGAGCTTTTAGTTAGATGTTTTTTTTGCTCTGGAGTCCCAAATGAAGTCAGCTGCAATTTCCTGCATGTTAGACGCTCAGGAAATGTGTGGTGACAAGATTTGTCCTTCGATCTGTCCCTCACCTCACCAGGCAAGCCACTAGAGTGATCTCTGTGTTTGAGGTCTGGAAATAAAACCGGTAGTTATCTAAGAGCCTAAGGTAGATGATATCAAAGTTAATAGTGTGTAAGAGTCAACTGTGATGGTTTTTTAAAGTACAGATTCCTGGGTTCCACCACCCTAGGCATTCTAACTCAGAAAGCCAGAATATGGCTAAGGAATCTGTATTTTCATAAGTTCCAAAGATGAATCTGAGGTCAGAAACACTATCCTGGAGGCTTCTCAGTTTGGCTGTGAGTCTTCGAGAACAGAAACCCTGTCTGGTTCACCCAAACCAGGGCCTAGCAGCATGCTAAATAAATGTTTGAGTAAAACTGACTATACATTGAATTTTGTGACATTGACTTACAGTGTCGTGGCCCTATTTTCCTTTCCATCCATCCCAAGTCAGTTGTTGATCAATCTTTTATGCTACTTGACCAAGGGATTTTAGAGAGATGAATGAGGTTCGGGAAAATCTGTGTATACGTATATACAGGTGACATTAGGAGTTGTGGAAATCCCAGAGTACTACCTAGCAGGCTAAAGGGATTTGAGATTCTCATTTTCAAGAACCCACTTCTGATGGGACTCCGTTTCAACTGTACCATGCACTCAAGGATTTTGCGGAGATATATAATTAGAAGTAAATTAAACCAGACCCAGGATGAACAGGCACATATCTCACTTCTGAGGAATTATCCCTAGAGCCAGATGGAAAGTTCCAGGGGTCCCCTTGTACCCTTAATGTAGATCTTTAAGGGGTGTCCAGCTTCTTTGACCACCTAGGTCTCCATTCCCCTCACTGCGTGGTCTCATCCACAGAGGCCCCTTCAGTCATTTCCCTCCACGCTGCCCTCCTGCCAGTATTGAAATCTTTTATTGATTGTGAGAGTCAAATGTTCCAAGGGCTGGCGCAGAACATCCCACCAAGCTTTCTCTTACTAATCCTGCAGGTGTGGCCCTGACCAGCTTTTCTATATAACTCACTGTGGGGATATATGATTTCAAAATACCATGTGCAAGAGGAGGTACATACAGGAAACTCAGAGTGAAGAACAAGAAGGCCTTTGAAAGGACAAGAAAAATGACTTGAAGTAACTAATCTTTTCCTTCATCCTAATCAAGCTACCCACCAGTGTTGATTCTTATCACCTAACCCTTTATTCCCACAGTTGCTATACCACTTCTTGCTTCCAGACTGGGTTCATGCTTTCTGAAGGAACCTGACTTTGCCTGTGACCTTTCATTGGACATGGGGTCAATGTCAGCTTATAGAAGGCTACCAGGTAGATAGGAAGAAAGTGGGGGTGGACAGAACTAGGTTTGAATCCTGGATCCCCTACATAAGTGACCATGAACAAAAGCTTCCACCCTCATAAATACCTGTGTCAAGCTCCATGCCTCCTAGATGTGGAGAAGAGTTTGGAACTAAGTCTGTGACCTAGAGGAAGCTGGAGTCCTGTTTTACATTAGAGCAGACTCTATGAGCAGGATGTAGGCTTGCTGGCATAAAGGAATTGTCTGCTAAGATTTATTTTAGCACCAGAATGCCTGCTGCCCCTTTAAAAAATTGAGTTTTAAGGTAAAAAACATGCTTATTTGTTTTTCTCAGTTGGATCCTATAACTTTATGTCTGAAAGCTCTTTATGAAAACATTTGTTGGGTGAGCAAATTGTGTATGTGTGTGTATATATTCACACACACACACACACACCACAACACAAGTCAATTCATATATACATATACATATACATATATATATATATATATACATACATATATATATATACACACGCATATATATATATATATATATATATGAAAGGTCACTGCAGGCAGTTTACAAGCAAATGAGTGAGTCCTAGCCTAAATTTAAGGTATAGCGATGTACTAATGATCACAACCTTTCCTGATATGATGTTCCCTCTTGCCTTCTCTGAGGGACTTGGTTCCCCAAACTGAAAGCCTCTCAACAGAAATTTGCTCCTGTTTTTCTAAAATGTGTTCAGTCTTTGGATGGACATAAAGCAGTTCTGAGATGCCATGGGAAAAATAACAAGTTAATTGGCAACTTTTCTTGGAAGTCCAGGCCACTTCCAACCACCCCTCCAAACTTCCCCATCTGAGTGCAGCCCCTGCTAAGATTTATTGTCCTCTCCGGTAATGTCCTCTCTTGTAATGTACTTTAGAACATCAGTGCTTTAGGAAGAGAATGGCCAATCTCCCAAGGGTTAGGCTGATGCTCAGAGGTTCTGTTTGTCAGAGAGTTTGGACTGAAGAACCTTCTGGGTTACGCCCAACCCCGCATGAGTGAGAAATGCCTTCTTAGTCATGACAAAGGAAAGGCATCTTATCAAACAGGATTTTACTGGCTAGGACTGACCAGTGATTTAACCCAGACCAATGATTTTTAACCTGAGGAAAGAAAGGACTACTCTACCAACCTATAAACCCCATTTTTAACATTCCAGCCCCAGCTATATTATCCAAACACCCATATATCTAACAGCGCTCCAGTGTGGCCTAGAGCAGTGGTTTTCAACTTTTTTCATCTCATGGCACACATCAACTAACTACTAAAATTCTTCAGCATGCCAAAAAAAAAAAATCTATTCTATTTTTTGCTGATCTGACAAAAAATAAGTATAATTTTGATTCATTCACATCAGATGGCTATTGTTGTGTTGGCTGATGTTATTTTTTAATTTGACAATCTGAGAAAAAGAGGTCAGTGTTCCTGACTAAATAGTTAGGTTTTGCATATTTTAAAAATTCCTGTGGTGCACCAGTTGCCTTTTGCAGCACACTGATTGAAAATGGAGAACTAGGCACCTTATGCTATGGTAGGTACAAAGAAAAATGAGAAAACGTATTAACTGCCTTAGAATGATGTCTGGGTCTGGGACACAGAACTTGTTTAAAAGTGTTATTATTGTTGTTGCTGTTGCTGTTGTTATTTATTGTTGTTGTTAGGTGTCATTGTCCCTGGGCAGGTTTTATATCTCTTTCCAGTAGTTTTTTGATGTTATTGATTATCCCCTTCTTCGCCCTCTCTCCTATTGGGTTCTCCTCCTACTTCTCGAACCACGACTTCTTTCATTTATTTTTACAATAGATACATAATATATATATCTATTTTTCTTCTACCTCCCATGGGTTATTTTATTCTTTTCTCTTTGGTTTCACTATGATCTTGTCTGGGGTATAGCAGAAACTTCTTTAATCTTTTTCCCTCTAATCCTTGAGTCCCCTGAGGATAGGGACCAAGGCTTATATGTCTCCATATGCCCAGAATGTTAAAGGAGCTCCATAAATATTTGCCAAGTGTATAGATGACCAATGGATAGATAAAAGAATGAATAAACTAGCATGCTAATCTTTCCACCACTAGTTTTAACGCTTTCCAGTTAGTCATGCCCCTGCAAGCATGACTATCTCCTGAAAATTCCATCTGTATCCAGTTACTCCCTTGCTCAAACATATAAGTCGCTCTCCATGACTCTTCAGGCCAGCTTTCAAGCCACCCCCATCCTGTTATCTTGCTCTGTCTGATGTCATGTCCAATGCCACCTCTTACTCTTATCTGCATAAATCCCAGTACCGGGCAGGTTGGACTCTTCTCAGGCACTGAATTTTGTATACTCATTCTTCCAGATCCTTGCTTATGATCTTCCAAACTCTCTTTCTAACCATCCAAATCTGACCCATCATTCAATGCCTACATCTCAAACCTTAGCAACAATACAGCCCACACAGGCACAGCCCCTTCTTGGAACTTCCCACACCCACATTGCCTCTGCTTGGCTCCTCATCAAATGCTGCCCTGTATTATTATCTGACAGTCAATTTGTAAAGTCTTGAGAGTAGGAGCCATGCCTTATGTTTCTTTTGGACCATTGTGAAGAGTCTTGTCAAAGTAGTATTGTCAAAGTGAACTAAATGCAACATGCAGCTACAGAAGAGAACTCTATATAAAGTGTAAAGCTGAGCCTGACCTCCCTTGTTTCCATGTAATCACTAAATTTAGATATAAAAAAGATCACAGTGAATTGGGTCTCCAGGATATCTTGCATAACAGGTATGTCTGAATAATGGTAACAAAAAAGGTAGCAGTTTACATCATTGAGTACTTACTATTTTGAATACTTGGCCCTGTGCCAAGTATTTTAAGATTTTAATTTAATTATCCAAAACTCTTAGAAATAAGTTCTGTTATCCCTCTTCATAGATGAGGAAATGAACCAAAGCTTCAAATATACATCAAGCCCTGACTAGGTTTCATGACCAGTATCAGATTCTGCAGATACAGAGATGGATCGGGCACATCTCTACCCTCAAAGAATTCCCAGTCTAGGAGGGAAAAGGAAAATGAAATTTATGATTCAGTTTAATAAGTGAAATATCAGAATTAGTACTAGCCTTTCCTCTGTAAGTGAACACAGTAACCAACCCTCTCCAATGCCCAAACAATGCCTTAAAAATCATGCCAGCAGTTAACTTCTACAGGCTTCTTCCTAATAACCTATAACCCTAGTTTAGTTACAAGAAAGCATCAGTAAATTTTAATAGAAGAAAATTCTAGAATATACCTGACCAGAACTCCTCTAAACTATCATTGTCGTAAAAAACGAGGAAAACCTGAGAGATTATCACAGCCAAGAAGAGCCTAAGGAGACACAATGACTAAATGTTATGTGGTAGCCCATATGGAATCCTGGAAGAGACAATGGATATTAGGTAAAACCTAAAGACATCTAAATGAAGTGTGGAGTTAATAATAATAAACCATTACTGGTTTATTAATTGTAACAAATGTGCCATACCAATATAAGATGTTAATAACAGGAAAAGTGACTGGGGTATGTAGGAACTCTCTGTACTATTTTCCCAATTTCTCTGTAAATTGAAGTCTGTTTTAAAATATAAAATCTACTAAAAATAAATCATGTTGACCCTTAAAATAAGGGTTGGGAGTGACTGTCAGGATAGTGGGGTAGGGAAGGCAGGGAATCTGAGCAAAGGAGTCCATTTATAGTGGGAGGGAAAGAGGGGAATGTGGTATGTCTGGTTTTGAAGATATTGCCTTAGACAGTGTGGCGGGAAGTCCAAAGGCCCCATAGGCAGCTTGATTTGGAGTCTAGGGGAGAGGAAGAGGAAGACATGAGTCGAAGACATGCTCTGGAGTCATCATGCACATAGGTGGTAGTTGAAGCATTTGATGTCCTAAACACCATTTTGGAGACGAGCAGCCAGCAACTCTGTTATTACTGTGTGATGGATGAGCCTGAGGAGGCTGGGGGAGAGCCAGTTTGATTATAACTGCAGAGCAGCTGGAGCCTTTCATCCTCGGGGGGAGCCAAGTCATCCTCGTGGGCACAGACACTGTGTTTTCCTTATTCTGGAAGGCATTTCCCGAGACAAACTCTGGATATGATAATTACGCTGGTTAGTATGTGGATCTAGCCTCAACTGCATAGACAGGGATCCCACAACAAAATGCTTCCATGTTATTCAATACATTGGCTTTTCTTAAAAAAGGAAACATTCTTATTCTTTATTCCATAGCAGGTTTAGGGTAATTATGTTAGATGAAAACTATTTTGATAACCATCTTTCTTGAAGACACAGCACATCAGTAGTTTTAAAACCTAAGTTAATTAGATATCTGATGTTAACAAAAGCTTCCATTAAAAAAAAATCCTCAAAAGCTGCACCCCCAGACTCCTGCTATAGCAGAGGAGTCGATGCTAAGTACAGCTTTTATCATCAAACTGGCACTTTTGTATAGTTAATCATAGATGTCTGCTGCCTCTGAGATGGAGAAGGTACCCCCCCCCCCCACCAAACACACATACACGACTCTCACCCCCAAGGATGAAAGACCCATCACCATGGTAAAATCTGTATTTTTCACTTGGCAATCCCAGCAAGCTGGGTCTTAAAGATACTAAGATCTTAACTTTGCTTGGCATTTAAGGATTGTCTAGTTTGTAAGAAAAGGCCATATCTTGGCACTATAAGGGAGGTAGTCTGAGTTAACTATAAGGTAAATATGCCAGTGAGCATGAGAGGATGTGCAGAATTATCCAGAAGTAGGCAAAATGACCAGGTTCCTAGAAATGTTTCTACCCATGGAGTCTCAGAAATGTAGTCTCCTGACTATAAAGCAAATGCTGTTTAGACAGGACTCCTGTATCTTTTATAAAGCCTCCTCACCCCATCCCAAACACATAAGCAAGCACAATAGCATGCACACACACACACACACACACACACATTTGACTTCCAAGCTGGGCAATTTCATCAACTTTCTTTAGTTCAGAAAGAAGAAAAAGTTGGTGGCTAGAAAGACTGCCAAGCAACTTTGGCTCCTGGCAAAAGGCAAAGTGGGGTCTGTGGCCACAGGTTGCCTGAGTCAGAGCTCATACTCCATCTCTTACCAGCTCTGTCATCTCAAGTGTGCTGCCTCACTCCTCTGAGTCTCAGGTGCCTTCTTTAATCAGTAGGGATAAATGTGCTCATACCAGTTCAATTAACACACATTGAATATCTTCCAAGTGTCAGGCACTGTGTTGGGGATATAGCGGTGAACAAGAAAAACACAATGGCCCTACTGAGAGATGGATGGATTTCAGGGAGGTTGCTGTGAGTATTCAGGGATATCCAGCATTCATTCATGTGGCCCCTGACCACTGATTACACAAGGTTACTGTGCTTTTCTCCCACACCAAGATGAGCAGTTGAACTTGAGTAAGAGGACAGTCTAATGACAGGACATTCAGTAGTACAAGGCCTAGGACTGAAGGGTATTAGTTTATGGAGCCCCAAAAGACTTTAATAGTAAAAACATGTTGAAAAGCCAAAGCTCTTTGGAGCCATTAAAGAGCTGATCCTGAAATCTTAGCCTTGACTCTTACTATCTATATAACATTGAGCAATTTCTATAATCTCATTGAGGCTAAATGTCCTCATTTGTAAAATGGAACTATTTGTAGTAATTCCTACCCAAAGTTGATGCTATATGTGACAAAGAAAATGTACATGTGAAAAGGGCTTGTTAAAGGGCAAAGCAATATCCACTTGTTAGTTATTATTGATTATTTCCATTATTATTAATGAATAAACACCAGCTATGACAACAGTCCCCATGTGATGTCTTTGGGGCTAGTTTTCTGGGCCGAGTATTAGAGCAGAGATGTTCACATACTTTGTAGGTTTCAGATGACATCCAATCAATGGAAGGGATTGTAAATAAGTCTCCAATCTAATTAGAAGCAGACCCAAGGACTGTGACTTTCTTCTGAATAACAGCAACAAAGACAATGGCACAGAGAGAAGGCCTGAGTATGGCCTTTCCCAAATTCTCAAGAGCAATGTCAGCAGTGCTTGGCATCCACTGCAGTTCCCACCTGGTCTCCTTTCTCAGCTGACTCGATCCCTGTCCATTTCAGAGCTCCAGGGGGGAGCACTTAAATGGCGCAGTTTCAGAAACGGCCCTCACCGGTCATCAGCCTGTGTTCTAATCTTAGGCTGATTTCTTTTGGCTCCTCCCATCCCACGTGAGTTCTAGGCTGACCTGAGGAACCACTGCAGAGCATGGGGAACCTTCATGATCTCCACAGACTCGCATTTTAATCCTGATAGTCATGGAGGCCTGAGTCAGTCTGAAGGGTTGACTTCACTGTGTCTTCTAAGAGGCCACGGAAACTCATGCAAATAGACTCTTGGAGAGCATCTCAGAAGTTCCAGAGTTTTAAAGGTGGGCTTGCAGGAATTCCCCAGTGCTAGAACAATATAAGAGAACTCACTAGGGCTTAGTCATGCCAAACTATTATAGTTTCATGAATTCATCATAAAGTTTCATACCCCTATACCTTTGCACACGCTTTCATTATGCTTGGGGAAACTATTCCTCCTCTGCCTGCCTGTACATTCCCTATTTATCCTTTAAAACCCAGCTCAAGAATTTCTCTGTGAAGCTGTTCTTGACTCCCCACCTCTCTCCACTCCACCAAGAGCCCTGGCTTCAAATAGTGAGTTCTCACGAGATGATTATTGTTTTCTCAAATTCTTGGAGTTGACCTGGTTTCTTCTCCAGCCTCTGACAATTAGACCCTAGGGCAATGCAGGAGGCTGGAAGTCAACTATGCAGTTGTGAAACCTTTGACTCAAAGCACGAGTCTAGGTTGCTCAAATGTGAGTTATGTAACCTTTGCATTGTGCAAGAGGCAGGAGGACCTCACTGTGAGCAGAGATTTGGAGGCTCTATCTGGTATAACAGCACACTGCCTCATTTCCACTGAGGCCATCACACCTCCCAGGCCCAGCACAGTTCCTGGTCCAAAGCAGGCACTCAGCACAGATATGTTGTTTCTGGGGGACAGGAAAACAAGCTCCCAGGAGGACCCTAGGAGTCCTTCCCCCATCTTCTCCACAAGACTTAGTGACCCATTTGCAAAAACCCGTTTCGGCTTCCCCGGAACACATTTCCCCATTTTAAGATGGTAATCAGGACAGAGGAGCCAGTCTCATTATTGATGACGAGGCTGACTCTTCAGTAGAAAGCATTTGGGTGAAAAATGCTATCACAGCTCAAAGTGGTAATTATTAGTTTATTGTTATTATTACTAGTCTTTTTTTTTAATTTTTTTGCTTTTTTTATGGTGTGGAAAGCACTGTTTAATCTTCTTAAAAAACTATTCCCATTCCATATTCATTCCTTCTATTTCTTCTATTTGGATATCTTTCTGCTAAAGATTTTTACTGGGAGAAAGGGCTAGACCAAGAAAAATTAGAATTAGGAACCCCACCTAGCAAGTAAGGCTGAGGGGTATTAAGGTAATCTTGTCCCTCTGAGATACTGGGCAGTTGGTGGGCCATGGTTTTCCATCTAACTCAACTATGTCAATGCTACTTTCCCCAGGGGGCCATTCTTTGCCTCTCAAGCAGAGGTGACCTTTCTTCCACCACACCTTGTCTTTTTAAACACACTTATCACAGCTGTTTTTGTGTCTTAGCACTCAGTTAACTAAGAGTGCCTTAGTTTTGGACCATGTGACCCATGGTTTTGTGGAAAGAGTATACATTTTGGAGATAGAAAAGCTTGGGTTCATTTTTTTCTGTTGTAAATTAGCTATATGACATTAGATAAGTTACTCAAAATTTATGAATTGGTTTCATCACCTACAAAACAGGAATAATACAAGCTACTTTGCAAGTTAGTTATGATGATAGAGTAAGATAACATGAATGAAGGGTTTGGCGGTACAAGTTCATGCTCTGGGATTAGAAAGTCTCTCCTACAAACTAGCTGGTCAGTCCTGTCAAGTTATTGAGCTTTCTAAGCCTCAGTATGTAATATCAGGCCAACAGCACCTTCCTCACAAGGGTTTGAGAGGATTAAATGGGCTGATACATACAAAAACTTTCCATATAACCTGACACAAATAGAATTTTCAATAAATGTTGGCTATTATCCGGGCTTCATCCATTTTTACCTCCTTCCCTTCCACCTTGACTTTCTAAAGCATTCTCCATGGTGCCTGGAAGAGAGGCAGAAGATACTGTTGGACCAAAATGATGTTAGGCTGCGCAACTCAGCACATGATGGTATGCGTGTCATTTCCCCTATCTCAAGGATTTTTCTTAGTTTTGATAATCTCAAGGATTTTTCTTAGTTTTTCCTTGAAGTTAGTTTCCATATTTAAAAAGAAGACCTCAGCCAAAATATCAAGCCTTAGCTAGTTTAGAGGAAGAGAGGTAAGGATTATAAGTGAATACACAGCAGAGAGGGGGGCAGATTTTAGAGAAGGGGAGTGGCTAGAAGGGGAAGGGACAGAGAACATTCTGGAAGAGGATGATCATTAAATTCATCTTGTACAGGTTACTGTTTTCCTCCTATACTCACATGTCTTGGATTTTGGAGATGTGGTCTTGTCCTAGGATACTGGGGTGATTAGACAATGATTGGAGGTTGGCACACTCCTTACCTCACCAGGAAGGTTTGGCATAGAGGAATTTGTGACCAGCATGGACCCAGCCATACAACCATTGCTCATAAGAAGCCCAGTGATGTTCCTGTTAGCTCCACAAGCTTGGCGGCCCCAATGGCCCAGAGCACACTTCTCCAGAAACTGTGTGTGTCATTCTTAGTCAGAATCATTCCCTCTCCATATCTTCGGGGGCCATGGCCAGGACCCCCCTCCACTTGTCGTAGCAGAGCCCGATTAAAGGTAGTTGCTGGGCCATGGGCCATGGAGCATGCTGGCCTTGGCCAGCTCCCCCTGCTTCCAATGAGTCAAATCTAGCACACAGCATGCAATGTGACTTAGAGATCCCAGTATCTGTTACAATTAGAGCATGGAATTGGAAAATCTGAAACAATTCTATTTGGGTGAATTTATTTTTTACCAAAACCCAAGCAATTCTTAAAAACCATCTAGAAATCCATGCCTGCAGCAACATTTCATTGGTCTCAGAACCATCCCTGGAGGGCAGGGGGCGGGGCCGGGAAGAGAATACTGTTGGTTTTTTTATTCCTGGATATAAGTAGAAATCTATTTCTACTCTGGAAATGGCTCTGAGGTCAAGGATATGACCTGTTTAAACAAGAGGTTTCCCCGCATCAGAAATTTCTACCAAAAACTCAGATAAATGCTTGGGGTCATCAGACATCACAGATAGCACTTCCTTAAGGATCCCAAAGGAAACCTGATCTACTCATCCACATATGATCGCTCCAGATTTTTGGAAATCATGCTTGAAAGTAAAATGCAATTTACCTTCTCCAAAACTTTTTAGTATAATAGGTCAGGCTTCACTTCATTTTCAACTTACCAACATCCTAAGAAGAGGTAGGGGCTTTGCGCTCTCCTCCCCCTTCCCAGGATATTCAGGAAATAGTATATTTGTAGTTGCCTTATGTTAAGCAAAATTTCCTCACTTCCTTTCCTACTGCTATCCCACCCTGGAATTGGGCTTTGCTCTGCAAACCTTTACTGAACAGAAGGTCCTCATCCTGGGGTATTGCCTCCCCTGTTTCTTGACTATTTTCTCCTCTGCAATGAAAGTCCATCAGGTAGGTTCTTATTTTGCTCATGGGTCCACTTACCAGCCCCACGCTAGAAACAAGCACTTTCCAATGCTCTCTACTCTTTCGTCCCTTTTTCTTCCAGTATAACATTTATTTTTTAAAATCGAGAAGTGACAATAATATGCAATAACACGCAATAACACTCACAAATCTTGGGTGTACAGCTCCGTGACTATTTTGGGGGCATTTTGATCAAGATATAGACCATTTCCTGCACCCAGAAGCCTCCTGTGTGCCTCTTGCCTCCGATACTTCCCACCAAGGGCAATCGGTGTGCTGACTTTAGTTTGGCCTGTCCTTGAACTTTACATGAATGAAATTCTACAGCATATACACTTTTGTGTCAGGTTTCCTAAGCTTTTCTACTGGGAATTTACCTTCTTCCTTGACACAAGAGAGGCACTGAACAAAAAGTAGTCCCTGAAATGATTGCTCAAAATCTCCTTGTATAAAGCTGGTTTTTAAAAGACCATCTGTTTTAAAGAAAAGGCTTTCAGGGCCAGACCAGATCTCTAATAAGGAAAGTAAGGGTTTTGGCAAAACCATCGCTCATAGGTAATATTTAAAAAGGTGTACTCACAACAAGGGCACTAAGTTCTTTCTGCTGATAGGCTCACACTAGTATCCATTTCTTGTGTTACTATTTTTAAAGAGGAGCACAACCCCAGGGAAGTGGCACAGCACTGGGGTCAGAGGCTGGGTTTGAGTCTGTCTGTGTCGGCACTACCATGAGTGTGGCACATTGGAAGGAGTCGGGAGATTGTGGTCAAGAAACTTACTCATTGTGTGTGCTTGGAGAGTTACTCAGTGTTTTAGCCTCAGTTTGCTACTCCATAAAAAGTGCATTGAGTGGGTTAAAGGAAATAATGACTGTCAATGTGCAATGACAGTTATAAAGCTCTGAGCAGGGGTATCCAACCTTTTGGCATCTCTGGGCCACACTGGAAGAATTAGAGTTGTCTTGGGCCACACATTAAATACAAAAACACTAACGAAAACTGATGGGCAAAAAAAAAAAAAAGATTTTAAGTAAATTTACCATTTTGTGTTGGACCGCATTCGCAGCTATCCTGGGCCGCATGCGTCCCATGGGCCACGGTTTGGACACCCCTCCAGAGAAATTAGTTTCATAAACAAATGGTGATGGTTCATTTCATGTATCAACTTGACTGGGCCATGATGTCCAGCTATTTGGTCAAACATTATTCTGGCTGTTTCTTTGAAGGTGTTTTTTTGGATGATATTAACGCTTAAATGGGTGGATTTTAAGTAAAGCAGGTTACTCTTCAAATGTGGTGGGCCTCATCCAATCATTTGAAGGCCATAGTAAAACAAAGACTGACCTCCTCTGAACAAGAATAAATTCTGCCAGCAGATAGCCTTTGAACTTGAACAGCAACTCTTCCCTGGGTCTCCAGCCTGCTGGCCTCCCCTATACACCTTGGATTTACCAAGCCTGCACTATCACATGAGCCAATTCCTTAAAATAAGTCTATGTACATCTATCTATATATTGATCTATATCTATATCTATACACATCCTATTGGTTCTGTTTTTCTGGATAATCCTTACTAATGTACCAGTTTTTCATTTAGTTTATTAATACTAATGTTTTCTTATTTATTTTGTTTTCTCTTTTATTCCAGATGCTATCTAGTGTATTGTTTCTTTTCTAAATTGCTAAGAGATATATTTAAATCACATTTTTCTTTATTTTCTTATTGTTGCTAAAGCTATTTCAAGTACTATTTTTTCTTTTCATTATTGACTTGACCACTACCCATGAATGAGGAAGGGAAAGCAACTTTTTTGCAGACACACTATATGTTGCACTCTAAGCTAGGTTGTTGGTGACACTTAGAGAAGTTATGTCTTACCACCCATGCATTTTGGCGTGCCAGCATCGTGGTCAGGTGTCTAGAGCTCTTGGCTCACTGTTAGTCAGACTTCACCCTCCCTGACTCCAGGGCCATGCTTGAATTTCCTTAGGAGATTCAGTGTAAATCCAGGTTACCAGCTTGATCTGATACCTAGCATCCCTATTCCTTCCCACAATAGTGAATTGATTGGATCAAACGTAAAATTTCCTGACATCTCTTCAGTCTTTCCCTAACACACAGTTTCCATCAGACTTACTTCTCGTAGAACCCTTCTTACCTGTTCCTGGTCATGCCAGTCCGAGAGCCTCCCAGGCAGATGGTACACTCTGACTGCCTTGCTGTTCTGTAGGACCTCAGGAAAGGGAACTGATGGGATTGGGGCGGGGGGGGGGCGGAAATTTTCCCTTTTTCTTCCCTTCTAGTGAGGGCTCCACCCAAAATGATGGTCAGTTGTGTGTCTTTGATGACCACAAAGCAGGTCAGGGTGCTGCCAGACAAAAGGAAGTGGGGTCATTGTGGTCTGTGTCTTCTGTCATCAAAAATCTTGTTCATGTTCTTGGATTACTTCACTGACACATGCATAACTTTCAATTTAAAAAATTCTGTAGCTTTGTTATTTTCATCTAACTTTGTTGAATTATGACTTGAGCTTACGATGGGTAGGATTTCAGTTTATATTATTGAGTTCCTCTCAGCCCTCTAAGAGCTCTCTTCTTCCTCCCTCCTTACCCCTTTGTTTATTTTTTTTAAAGTTATGATCGTGTGGGGACTGTTTCCCACATTTTAAATATAGTTTTTCCTGGTGTCTATCGGATCTATATAAATATTTTATCTTTTATTTGAAAAAAGGATTCTTTAGATCTTTGAGTCCTAGATTGGTCTGATTTCTATAGGTTTTGAGACATGCTAATCTAAGCCATTTGGTCAAGTACTAACAGCCTAAAATGACATCACTTGTTGTGTGACCTCGGGTAGTGACTTATTCTCTCCACACCTCACTTTCCTTCTCTGTAAAAAGGGACAAGAATATTAATCTGTCAATAAGGTCATGGTAAGGATCACAATGTTTTTTAATGGTTCATTATATTATTGGCTTCCAGACCTATAGATATCTTAGATATATCTTAGAGAATGTTTGGGAGGGACTGGCTATAGAGTTGGATATAGTAGTTGTTCCATAGAGGATCATAGTTCTTACGAGTTCAAACTATGCATAAGAGGAAACATCTGAAACAAGCATTTCAAGTACTCAGTTCAAGGCCCTGCATGCAGTATCATAGGACATCCAAAGATGCATAAATAGCAACTTCCTGCCCCAATGAGTTTGCACTATAGCTTGGTAGCACATGAATATGGCGAGCAAATCGAGGCCTAGGCCTAGTCTATACTCTATAACAGTGTTTCCCAAACTCTTCCATGTCATAGCTCACAGAAAAAATAAGAATATTTGTACAACCTCCTAGGGCAGGTTGAGGGCACCTAGGGATGTCTGTATGGACTGGATTTTTAAAAATCACTATTTTTTTTATATTACAAAATTACTGGTATGATGAACACAAAGTTTAAAGACTATATTAAATACTGACTTTATTCAAAATGCCCAAATAAATATTTTAAATTTTCCAGTGAGTAACTGAGCTTGCATCCATTAATATAACTTTTAAAACTGTCAGTCCTCATGTCTGAAATGACTGTACCACTCCTGACCATGATAGCTTCATGACTGTCTTTTACATTTTTGACCACAGGCCAGAAACTTTTTACATGGAGCTTTTCAGATTATTCATGATTTATAGGGCTATTTAACATTTTCTACAGTTGAAGTTGTATTTACACTTTCTTAGGACAAATAAGATCCTAAACCTTTAAAGTCCTTTTAAAAAAGTAAAATAAGAACAATCAGTAAAACTTTCAACATTGTCTATACTGTATGAAAAAAATTGAATGTTTCTTCAGAAATTTCTTGAACTTTAGTTCTCACTTCGAACATAGCTTTTTCAACTTCAATAGATTCATAATCAATACTAAACTCTTCTAATCAATTAATTACTAATTGTAATTAGAGAGAAAAAACTACAATGATGTTCATGAATATAAAAGGCAAACATTTTGAAAGGGGTGTTAGTTTATAAGTGATATTAAAGCCACTAGCTAATTTTTTTGAAAGATCAGTTATATAAATAAACAAATCTTTTTTTTTCTATGTAAAATCCACTGAGTTTAAGCTTTAGTTGTTCATTTTAACTTCAAAAATGGTTCTGGTTTAATAAACGAAGCTCTAAATTACTTAAAAGAATAACACTTTATTTTAAAAATTGAATAAAAAAGAACCTAACAGCTCTTCCTATTGGATTGGTTAATATTGAATCATTTATAATCATGCAAATGGATTTCAAATCCAACTACAATTCTGTACGCCAAGGGCTTTGGAATAAGGGTGAAGTTATAATTTGTATGATAGGCAGGCATTCTTGGAGCTAACGCCCCTCTGCCTGCTAGCAAACCACTAAACGACTCACTGGCCACAAAGGAAAACAGGTATCTAACACACAGGAGCTGAGACGTTGGAGCTGCTACTTGGCGTCGTCCTCACCAGGATCCCCTGTTGGGCCTTCCCAGGACTGCCCACCCCTGAGACTATTCCTCAAGGTCCTTGAACCTCTGGGGCAGGAGCTTGTCTAGCAGCGCCAGGTGCCCTTGTCCCCAGGACAGTGATATCACAGGTCCCAGGCCAGGCACTGAACACAACCCACAGCCCCAGTGTGCTTGCATATTGCAGATGGCTCATTAAAGGATATGGCAATTAAGGATGATGATAGTGCCTTTGATTATGTATATCTTTACCTGCATAATGGAGTTTTATACAAGTTGGGACATACTCAAGAATACTTTCCATCTATAGGTGGGAGTGGGTAGGGGAAAAGTTTGCCAATTATTGATGTGGAGGCCAGGACTTTGGAGACCGGGCTGGGGAGGGGTTAGAGAGCATCTAGTTGAAACCCCTTATTTCACAAACGAGAGGAGGACTGGGATCCAGAGGGAGAGGGGGCCCTCCCTCTGGTCACATTGGGGTATGGGTGGATCTGCATAAGCACCCAAACAGACCAGATTCCATGATTCCCAATGGCAGATGGCAGAGGCCCAGTCACCTGAGCCTGAGAGCATGCGCCCTGGGGGGCCAGGCTCATCTTCCCCCTCCCTGTGCCATGTTCTCAGCTTTAATCACCTGAGTCCTTCGTTTTTATTATTTCTTTTAGCATTTACTACTCAGAACATAGGCATTTTGGAGGAGAGGCTATACATTCCTTTGGAGAAAAGTAAATATACTACTTACTATAAAAGAAAGAAAGGACTAAGATACTCTGAGGTGAGGGGCCCCACTCTGAAGCCCCTGGTTTAGGCTAGGTTTAAGTGTCTTGTGTGGGCAAGTTGTATAACCCTCATGTGCTTAAAAGCCTTGCAGCATAAAAGTGCTTTCTTTGCTTGAAGGTAGTCTCTACTTTCGATACTTTCCATGACATGAATGAATTCAAAGCAGATTCCCTCAAACAGAGAGCATAGCTTAGTGGTTACTAAGATAGGTGTAGGTTCAAACCATCTGGCTTCAAATTCCCACTCCACCATGTCATAAACCTGTGACCCTGGGGAATTTACTTAGTCTCGAGGCCTCAGCTTTATCAGCTATAAAATGGGAACAACTTGCCTGATTGCTTTACTCCATATCCAGTGTCTCAACTTCGGCACTAGTGACATTTGGGGGGTAATTCCTTGTTGAAGGGGGCTGTCCTGTGCACTATAGGAGTTTAAGAGCATTCTAGTCTCTACACACTAGAAGCAATAGTTCCCCTCTCCCCAGTTATAAGAACTAAAACTATCTCCAGATATTGTCCAATGTCCTCTAGGGGGGCAAAATTGACCCTGGGTGAGAACCCCAACTCTACATGCTAAATGAGACACTTGGAAAGCACATGCGTGGCACATAGCAATGTGGTTCTGATCTGGGTTCAGACCCATTTTTTCCACTTCTGAAAAGCTGCTCGAAGTCTCTGAGCATCATTGTTTCATTTTAAAAAGTGGGGCTTCACTCCGCTAATGTAGCTAGTGGATTGAGCACTGGCTGGGAACCAAAAGGTCCTGGTTCGATTTCCAGTTGGGGTACATGCCTGGGTTGCAGGCCAGGTCCCCAGTGAGGGCCATGTGGAAGGCAACCATACATTGTTCTTTCTCCCTCCCTTCTCCTCTATCTAAAAATAAATAAATAAAATCTTAAAAAAAAATAAAAAATAAAAAGGGGGGCTTCATCCCTCCTGAGACCACCACCCTGGACAGTTGTGAATATCAAATGAGATCTCTGATATAAAATGCCCATGTAAGCCATCAAAACTGTGTGCAGCTGCCTCAACGCACTGGTACTGTGTGGTTTCTAGTTTGGTGATGAGGCCGCAAGGCTGAGTTTAGAGTGCTTCTAACATTCGAAGTGACTTGATACCAAAGCACTCAGTATGCTTTGACTACTATTGTTATCAACTCCATTTGACGGGTGACAAAGCTAAGGCTCAGAGAGGTAAAGGAACCTGCTCAATATGACACAGCATGGCACATGGAGTCAGGGTTAAACTGAGGCAACATTAACTTTGAAGTTGGTGCTACATCCAGGATCTTCATGTGCTTCCCAGCGAACACAAGTGCCATGATTTAAATGATAGCGGCCTCTTCTGCTAGCAACAGGAGCTGCCATTTATAAAACAGATGTCTGCCGTTTGGTCGGGGTTGAAGGACATACCACCCAGACAACAGGATAAGATAATTGAAATACTTTTTTCCTGCTTTCAGAAAAGAGGCACCTCCTTAGGAACTGCCTTAAGGAAGTTGAGAATAGAAGGGCAGAGCCAATGCCACCCTGCTCCATGCTATGAATCACTCACTTGGAGGGTTGTGCCTTCGGCATCTGGGCTCATATTTTTAACTTTGCAAACCTTGGTTATTCTGGCTTCCTAGGGGAAACCCCTTTGGTGCCTGCAGCCTCACTCAAAATCCTGTCCATCCATCTGTTGGTCCTTGTGAGCATCCAGCAGGTGGAGGGGAGGCTACATGAGCTTGCTTGTCTTTTTTTTTTTTTTAAATCGAATATTTTATTGTTGTTCTATTATGGTTGCCCTAATTTTCCCATTGTTCTCCACCACCCGCTCCCATAGTCAATCCCCACCTGTTGTCCATGTCCATGGCTCATTCATACATGTTCCTTGACTAGTCCCTTCCCCTTCTTTCCATCCTTATCCCTCTCTCCCCTCTCCTTTGGTCATTGTCAACCTGTTCTTTGTTTCTATGCCTCTGGTTCTATTTTGCTCATTTGTTTGTTTTGTTCATTCTGTTCTTCTTATAGGTGAGATCATATGGTATTTGTCTTTCACCTCCTGGCTTATAACTTCCTTTGGAGAAAGTTACTGGCCTCTGAGGTTCCAAAACCTGAGCTCAGTAGCCACTGTCACCCCCAGTGCCTGCCTCCAAATACACTCAGTTCAATTGTCTTCTAGAGGGAATTTCCCACTGTGAGTCTTGCCTGCCCTTTGAAACCGCCCTAAAAGAGTGGTTTCAGGCTCCCCATTTGTAGCCACATAATCAGAAGAAGGGCAGCCTGTGCAGGATGCAGGTTACACCTAACCACACACCTCTTCTCTCCCAAGACTGCACTCTGGACACAGAATTCAGGGTTCCAGACAGCTGAGAGGACGCAGCACAGGAAGATCAGATGCAGCCCTTTCCAATAGTGACCCAGCCACACGGAAAAAGAGGAAGTTTCTATTAGTTGTGTGCAATGCTCTCCAGGAAGGTGCCTGGCAAAGTCCTAAATGCATGTCTGTCAGGAAGTGGGGTGTGGGGAGGGGAGAGCACACGTTTTGGAGTTAGAGAATTCTGGGTTGGAATCCCAGATCAAATATGAGTAAGCTGTCTGACCTTTTATTAATCCTTAGGAAGAATTAGCTTTATCTCTTTTCTTCAGATCCTGAAACATATTCAAAAAGACTAATTATTTAACCTCTCCAACTCTCTGTACAAACCCAGTTGAGGTGAGGGGTACGGTACAAACATAACACAGTACCCAGCACACACAGATGCTTAATAAGAGCTGATTCACATCTTTCCTTCCACAGCTCTTGTGGAGCACCTGCTATATGCCACTGTCCAGGGCCCGGCCCCCAGATGGTCAATTCCTCTATACGTGACAATGCTGCAAGTATGGAGTCTGCAGTCAGTGCCCAGCTCTAACGTTACTTCCTCTTCTTTCCAGCATGCAACACTAGGCAGGTCATTTCCCTTCTCTGAGTCCACATCTCTCGCGTGTTACAAAGGGGAGTACACATACAGGACTGTTGTGGTGACTCCATGAGATCACACACCTAACACAGTGCCTGGCACGGTGAATGAATGAATACACCTATTCTACCCACCTGCTGAGTACTCAAAACTCTTCAGAGATGGGAACTTGTGAAACTCTTCTCATTGTTGCCTAAGCCAGTACAAATATTGCCCCTCACACCAGCTGATACAGGTCACAGTTTCTCTTCTCTGTTTTAGTGGCACTAAACTCCAGCCATTAAGTCACCTGGGGAACTTTAAAAAATATCAGTGCTCAAGCCTTTCTACAGAAAGTAGTTCAGTTTCATGTTGTTTTGTTTTGTTTTTTGCATGAATCTCCCCAGTTTTCCCAACATCAATTATTAAAGAGATTGTTTTTACCCAAATGCACATTCTTGCTTCCTTTGTCAAATATTACTTGACCATACAAGCAATTTATTTCTGGACTCCATATTCTATTCTATTGATTCATATATCTGTTTTTATGCCAGTACCTTACTGTTTTAATTATTGTAGCTTTGTAGTATAGTTTGAAATCAGGGATTTTTTTTTTCTGTAGTTGCATACAAATTTTAGGATTAGTTGTTCTAGTTCTGAGAAGAATATATCTTGGCAACTTTTCAGCATTTAATCGGCTTGTCTGATTCAGAGAATAAAAAATACTCCAGAGTTGGCCTCCACAGAGCAGAGAGAGCAGGTTTCTCTGACTGGCTGTGAATTTCATGGAGTATCTTCATTCTACAGATAATTCCTGAGACATCTGCCATGACCTATGAGATGAGCTAGGTTTGATGATGCAGTGTGAATGAGATACAGTGCCTATTCTTTAGGAGCTCATGGATGGTTACTATGGGCTGAACTGTGTCCTTCCCCCAGAATTCATATGTTGGGGTCTTGAACCTCAGTACTGCAGGATGTGATTGCATTTGGAGATAGGACCTTTAAAGAAATAGTTAAATTAAAATAAGGACATTAGAGTGGTTCTGAATCCAATATGACTAGTGTCCTTTCAAGAATAACAGATTAGCTCACAGAAACACAAAGAGGGAAGATCATGTAAGCCCCCAGGGAGGAGAAGACAGCCATCTACAAGACAAGCAGGAGGCCTCTGAAGAAACCAATCTTGCCAAAACCTTGATCTTGGACTTCCAGTTTCTGTAACTGTGAGAAAATATATTTCTGTTGTTTAAGCCACCCAGCCTGTGGTACTTCTTTATGGCAGCCCTAGAAAACTCATATACTGGTTATAAAAGGGATCTAGGCAAGTAAGTAATTGGTCAACTAAAATACCCTGTAATAAACATCATGATGATTATAAGCTGGGGTTGCTATGTGAACTGAGAGGATGTCTCCAACCCTGGAGAAAGGGGTCAAGAGCCTGACAGAGAAGGCTCCGCTGGGGAAGAAACACTTAAGTTGAGTTTTCAAGAACAAGGGAGAGTTTGCTGTGGGAAGTGAGAGAGTGTTACCAGACTAGGCAATGTGAAGGTGCAGAAGTGTAAGAGGGCATGGCCTGCCAAAGCTGTGGGATGAGGCAGGGGATGAGGACATGCATGATGAGATGACAGGTGAGGCTGGAAGATGGGCAGGGGAAGGTCATCCAATGCCTTTGCATGTTCAGCTAAAGGGCCAAGGCTGAGTGAACAGGAGCCAATGAAAAGGCATCAGGCAGGGGAGCACCAAGTAAAGTTCTGTGAAGTGGCTCTGATGTTCACATGAAGGCTGAATTGGCATGGGAAGACCAAAGGCAGGGAGGCCATCAAGAGTAATTTTGGGATTTGGAACTAGTGCCCAGTTCCAGGGCATGGAGAGGAACTGGTGAGTCCTGGCACAGAATAAAGTGGATTGGAGAATTTTTGGTAAGACATGGTGATTGATTAGGTAAAGAAGACAGAAGGATTAAGAAGACTCAAGAATGACTTCCAGGTTTCTGGCTGGGACAAGTGGGTAGATAATGGTGCCAACTCTCTTTCTCTTCTGTTTCTCTTATGTTTTAGTCAACTTGGGTTGCCAAATACCCTAGTCTTGGTGGTTTAAGCAACTTAAATTCATTTTCTCACAGTTTTGGAGGCTGGAAGGCCAAGGTCAAGGTGGCAGCACAGTCAGTTTCTGGTAAGAGCTCTCTCCCTGGTTTACAGATGGTCACTTTCTCATTGTGTGTTCACATGGCCTTTCCTCAGTACACGCTCACAGGGAGAGACACAGAACAAGTTCTCTGTTTTCTTGAAGGGACACTAATCCCATCAAACAAGGACTCCACCCTCATGATCTCATCTAACCCTAATTACCTCCCAAATGGCCACATCTCCAAATGCTATAATGTTGGGGTTTGGGCTTCTTCATATGAATTTGGGGGATACAGTCAATCCATAACACCTCCCCACTGTACAGAGAACAATAATAATGCCCTAAATACCAGCCATCTCCCTGTTCTGATTGGTTTGAGCCTCTTGGATGATTTTTGGAAGAAGCTTGCAAGCACATTTGTTTATATTCATTCACCTATCCTTCCGGCCATAGGGAGAGGTGCTGGGAAAAAAGCTTTAATAGGCAAGTTGGGACTAAGTTAATTCTTGGCTTGAGTTAATAGTGAAGACTTTCTGACACAAGCATGGAAAACCATGTTCTTGAGATCCAACTTCTACGAGGTCCTGAACTGGAAATGTGATGTCAGCTGACTCAAATGCACCCCTACCCTCCAGGTTCTCACTATTTCGTAGATCAGAGGTGACTTTCTCAGGATGTCTACCTCAGGTCATGAATATCTTGCTTCTGGACATGAAGGTCCTTAGGGATGAGCCCATCATTCTCCTCTCTCTTTGGGACAGGCCTGCATCTAATTCCTCAGACATAGGACAGTCCACTCGCCTGACTCCGAAGATGGATCATGTTCCAAGTCTCTAAGAGGGTTTACTTGCTGGGAAGAGTATTCTCTTTGATCTCATGGCTTAGAGTGTTTAGGTTTTGTCCAGTTAATCATGTAGCTGGCGTCAAGCTTTGCCAGCCTTTATTTCTTTGAGGTCGTATGACATTCAAAGGGTTTGGGCCAATGTAGCCAATGTGGGTTGACTTCGACAGCAACTGGAGCCTGAACATTTTCTCTAGATCTTTGATGCTAATTGATCAATCAGTCTAGTCTATTCTAAAGTGGCCCTTAGATCTGAGAGGTGATTGAAGCAGTGGGCCTCCAAAAAGGACAGACTCTCCTTTCCTGGGCCATTCCCACGTGTTTGAAGGAGCCATCCCGATAGACTTTATTTTGCTTTAATGTTTTCCAGTTATAAAGCACATTCATTTTACCATCACGTTAACTTCTCAGATCAGCTCTCAGAGGTAAAATGAGGTGAGGTAGATGAGTTTAATTTTGTAAAAGAGAAATTCTAACTCATTAAAGGATGGGGTTAGGAGTTATGAGAAAAACTAACATTTGTTGATGTGCCAAATTCTTTGCATATGCTACCTTATGTAATCTACGAACCAACCCAGTGGAGTAGATTTTATCATGTCCATTTCAAAGAGGAAGACACTGAGTCATGAGAGATTTAACTGGTTGTCTCAAAGTCCCTGAGCCCATTCATAGCTAAGGCAACATTGACCCCTAGTCTTCTGTTAACTGGTCCAGTGCCTTTACCTGTTATCTGTGTTTAAACTCACCAAGTCTGACTGTAATGAGAAAAATGGTGTTTCTGTTTAGCTGTATTTTGGGTAAAGATAACCATAAGTGGGAAAGTGGGCATCTCCACTATTTATGGGGAGATTTGGGATATTTTTTCCTTTGTATATAAAATGAAACAAGGCACAGAGACATAAACCTGCTGTCCCATGTGCTTCTGTCAGAAGCCTGAGCATTCCAACAACCAGACATTTGTAAACCAAGCTGAGGTTCCCCAGGCTTGATTGCATTGCACAAGACTGTAGGCCGGGGTAGCAGCCCGAACATGGGGAAGGCCAAGTCTTCTCTAGCCTGCTGCTTGTGTTGCTCTCCTTACACGCTCTGAGGTCTGGCAAGGAGCTGGGTGCCTCAACAGCAAAGCCACCACAGCGGCAATGCTCCCTCATTCCTGGTCTGAGTGAGCCCAGCTCCATTTCTCAGGAGGTAATGAAGGTCTGAACTTGGACAGGACAGTGGACTGAAGAGATAGGGAGGATTGGGGGGATAGCTTAGAGGCATCCTTCAGAGACTGCTGTGATGTTACCATGCAGAGAAATCACCAATGACTGAAAGCATTTAACCTGTCAGACAGAGCATTGCTAAGTCCAAAGATGTGTAGGCACAAGGCCACTGAAAAGTGAAAGAATGGGCCAAAGGCTATTACCTCAGCAGCCTCTGGTCTTCCTTCCTGACACTTCCTCTTGGGACCCATGAGTGTTTGCCCGGGGTTATTTGTGGGGTCATTGGGTCTTAGCTCTGACTAACTGTGAAAGTGAGAGAAGCTAGGGCTACTGTAGCTGAGAAGCTACATGCTCCATTTCATTTAATCCCCATCTAACTCCTTCTATGCAAAGTGGCCATTGAGCCTATATTAGAGTTGAGGAAATGAAGCTCTGAGAGGTGCAACACTGTGCTGAAAGCAACTGGCTCAACTTGCATTTGAATCCTGAATCTGCTAAACCTGTGCACTTTCCACCATTCCCCATTGGCATATAGACAGCACTTTCTATGGCTCATAATACTTTTCCTATTCTGTAAGCCATGGCTGTTTAGAGCCAAACCTATCTCTTCAGTAGAAAAGAGCTGTTTAAGGGCAAAGACCTTATTGTTCATCCCTTCATCCCTCACCAGATCCAGCAAAGGGCCTTGTAAATTGTAGGTACCCAATGATTTCTTGTTTTTATTTATTTAAACACTTAGATGCACATATTGCCCATGGTTGGTTCTGCCTGATGGCCAAAGCCCACAGGCTATGAATGGCACTTTCCTGTACCCTGAGCTGATTGACTCTCTTTATTATAACTATGATTTTTGCTCATCACCTTGGGTAGCAGGAATACCATTCAAACAGTGAACTATTCTACCCAACAAAGCTCAAATCAGAAGTGTGAAGGGAAGCTAGATTATCTGGGGCAAGTTATATGGGACGGTGGTGATTTGGACTCTACAAATTCCCAAATCCGTGTTGCAAGGTCTGTTTTCAATCTTCAGGCATTGTAGGCATCTCCTGGGGCTATAAGAAGAATGCTCTCATTTTAGGACAAAGTATAGCCAAGAGCCAACTTGGCAAGGGCCAGAGGGATATAAATTCAGAGTGACAACCTAAGGAACATGGTTTTAATAGAAACATACTTCTATTTCTTCTCCAATCACATGTCGACTGTCTGTTTGCATGGGGAGACCTGAGTTGAAATGAGGATTGTCAGAACTGGTAATTGAGGGGCTCTGCTTTTCCCCTAAAGCTCCCCTGTCCTCCAGATGACAACTATGAGAGATCACTTGGGTGGCTGGGGACTTAGTGAAGTCAGCATTGCAGAGCAGCCAGGGCAACTGTAGATATGATTTGCTTTATGCTGTGGGGTACAATTCTAATACAATTCACTAAAAAAAATGTTAACCAGTCCCTGAACTGTGCTGGGCACATACTCAGTGGCAATGTTGCAAAGGTGAATAAAATATTTCTTCAAAGACCTTGTGGTCCAATGCAGTGGACAGACTTGTAAAGAATTATTTACATTAGAAGAACTGCAGGTGTCACGATAGACCTCTTTTGGCATGGGATGGAGAGTAGAGAGAAGGCAACCTCACAGAGAATACCTTGGAATGGCTGAACTGGAGTTTTCAGGATGAAGAGGAGGGAAAAGAACATTCTGGGAACATGAAGGCATTACAAAAAAAATGGAGTCTTGGGAAACTACTGTAATACAGCTTGGCTGGGGCCAAGGTTGTGTTTTGGGACATGGTGGAGAAGTAGGAGATATCACTGGAGAATTAGAAGGAGGTTATATCACACAGGGTCTCATACATCACCCTAAGAAGCTAAGAAGCTTGGGCTGACAAAGTCACAGGTGTGCAGTGGAACTATCACCTTGGCTACAGTGTCGTGGGTGAAGGAGACCAGGATCCAGGAAACAGAAGAACAGAAATGAGGCTAGTATTGTGGTATAGGCAGGAGGTTACAAGGATCTGAACCTGAACAGGACAGTGGGACTGAAGAGATAGGAAGGATTGGGGGGATAGCGTAGAGGCATCCTTCAGAGACTGCTGTGATGTTACCATGCAGAAAAATCACCAACTGCCTACCAAAGACCTTTCTGAGTTACCAGGACCTCAGATTTGCAAGCCTAATTTTTCATTGTTGCATAGTATTCTAACATACAGGTGTGTTGTAATTTACTTAAACAATTATTGGCCTATAGGTGTTAATGCAAATTTAGGTTATTTCCATACATAAGAATTTTTGCTCTCATCGATATTCTTTGCTAAATACCCTTTAATGTACCTTTCCCCTATCTTTCCTTAGAATAAATTCCTAGAAGTGGGTCAAAGAGAATGTACTCATTTCAAAGTCTTGATGTTTGTTGCCAAATTACTCCATGAATTTGTTTATTCCAATTCACCACACCTACCCACAGTGAAAGAGCCAATCTGTATTATCCACCTTCATCAGCGCTGATCACTATCTTTTCAGAAATCTTTGTCAATATGATATGCAAATATAATATCTTATTATTGGGTTTATTTGTATGTCCTTATCACTATGTGGTTGAATTCTTTTTCTCATTGGATGGATAAGGAAATGGAGGGTTAGTGACTTGCCTATACCATGGATCCAGCAATTGGCCAAGAATGGACTGTAAGTTAGCCCTGGCAGACCCCTTGGGTAATGCTCTTTCCACCATGTGACACTGTTCCTTTGGTGTGAGAAGAGACATCCTGACTTCTCTGGGTTGACTGGGCTTCCTCTCATTAGGGGCACACCCTCAGAAGCTCCTGGGCTGCATGTCACAGCAAGACCATGCCCTTCCTCCAGAGGGGTAGGGGCTCCTCAACTTGTCAGAGAACCAAGCAACGGGGACAGATCATGCTGTACTCTGAGTGGATGCCCCAGGTGTGGTATGTGCTTAAATGGCTGGTTCCCATGGAATCCCTGGATTGAAAATGACATAAGGAACTGAACCCGTGTTCTTTTGAGAAAGAAACCCTGGGTACTCATCCCTTTTCTGAAAACCCTTCCTTGTTCCCTCATTGCTTTTAGGATCTGGCCTAGGTGCTGTAGTTTGGCACACAAGACCCTGAGACCCTGTTCCAGTCTACCTCCACCACAGGGTCCGCCCCGTGATCTCTCCAGCCCCATAGCTTGCTCACACTTCAAGTTTTCCTAGAATCTCCATGTTTTTTGTCCTTCTGGCCTCAATGTCAACTTCTTCAAGAAGCTGTCTGACTTTTCTGTGCTACCACAGCCCTCTGAGCTTACTCCACCTAAAGTCCTCCCCTGAAGGTAGGATTGGTTGTTTATAAGTCTGCCTACTCAGCCCCGAGCCAAGCACCTGCATGGCCTTGACCAAGAAGTTGCACATTCTAAAGGTACATGGACTGAATGTGTGTTGAAAGTTCCATGGAGAGTCTACAGGATTCCATTGAGATTGGCCCAGATTCTTCCATTCAAGCAACAAGTGTTCATGGAAAGGCTGCAATGAACCAGACAGACGCTCTTGGGCATAGCAACGTTAACAGACACTCCCCATTCCAGCACTGAGGCTCTCGTGTTTCCAGTAGCTGCAAATGTTGGCGGCTTTCTGCTGCACCCCACTTTGGAAATGTCCTCAGCTGAAGAGAACTGCCTAGCCCAAGGTTTCACCCCGCTTCTGGAGGCAGCCTTCACCCAAGACAGGTCAATGGTAGAGTAACCATAGAGGCCTGACCCTCATGCCTCAATTGGAAACAACGTCTCTGTGGCCACCGCATTGCAGTCTGACTCCCCATCTACTCACTCCTGCTTCCCTCACTATCCCATAGGGTGATCCCAAGGACTCCCCAGGAAATCTCTTGTTTTCAAATCTCCATTGCAGAGTCTGCTTGCGGGGAATGCACTCTGTGACAATGGTAAGCAAAATAGACATGATATGTGTTCTCACAGAGCTTGGGGGCTGGCTTTGTCATCACACCCACCTTTGTTTCCACCCAAGGATATTCCAGGAACATCCAGCCTTGGATGATGCTCATGGTGTTACTTTCCAGTGGCCCAAGCAAAGGCTTGCAGCCACGGCATCTCCTGCAGCCACCATTAAAGCAAGAATGGAGCTGATGTGGCAACTGGCAATCACTCACATTTGTTCCATAAACCTGTTATGGAGTATCTTGTGTGTCTCAAGTCCCTATGCTGGTACCAGGGACAAATAGCTAAGGTGGTAGCTCTTCTAAGACCATTGTCTAGAGGGAAAGATGGACAAGTAACAAGGCAATTGGGAACATAGGAGATAAGTGCCCCAGTGAAGACCTGCAGAGGGCTGTGGAGAGCTCAGAGGCAGTGATTATGGCTTCTTAGGGGCCAGGGAAGGATTCCCAGGAAAACAGAAGGAGGGGAGCTGGTGTTGATGGGAAAGAAAAAGAAAATAAATTTCAGCTTTAAAAAATATGTTTGTAAAAGTGAGAGGTGAGTGAGCAAGGATGTTTGTATCCATCTCTTTATTGAGCAATTGAATAAGATTGTCTGCAGGGAGCCTTACCTTTATTTTATAGGTAAACTGAGGTCCTGGGAGAATAAAAAGCTTATATTCAGCCATAGGAAGGGCAATATCTATGACTTGAACCTGAGTCTTCTGATACTAAATCAATGCCTCCATCTATTGTACTGGTCAGCAAACACTGAGTTCCCTGCCCGCCTCACCCTCCCATGGCCTGCATTGTGCCTAATGAAGATTAAAAGATTAATAGAAAGGCCCAACTCTTGAGACACTTGCACAAAGGATTAAAACAATTGCTAATGTCATGGGACAGTTGTTGGACCAAAGGCCCATGCAAACGCCCTGGGATCGCGGCAGAGGCCTGCTGCAGTGAACTGTCTTTAGCCCTGTTTAATATTTGGTACCAGTGATTTGGACAGAGATGCATAAAGTCCGCTTATCACATCTGTGGCTGACACACAGCTGGGAGGGATAGAAAAAAAATGATTGATGACAAAATCAAACTTCTAAATGATCTCAGTTGGCTGGAACAATGAGCCAAATCCAGTTAGATGCAGTGCAGCAGGGGTCCATGTGAGGGCCGGCATTTCCCCTCAAATGGTGTGAGAGTAGGAGAGGGGAGCCTGGCCTGGCCCATGGCCAGAAGGGAGAGGTCTAGGGTCTTCACCAGGCCTCAAGTCTCGCTTACACCAAGTATTTAAAGTGTAACAAACTAGCACACCCTTTTTCTGTGTGAACATGATAATTATAGTTGTGGCTTACATTTAATGAGATTTTTTGGGAATCAGTTTGGAGGTGGCCTGGTGGTAGGGGGACAGGCTATTCAAATGGAGGAGGAAGTTATTTACACATTGCTTCATCTGGGCCGTGCTCTCAGTGAGATTACCATACACCGGGTCCTGGACAACACGGACCATTGGCTGAGGACACACAGGGACCTTGAGGGAGACTGACAGTTGTGTTCTGCACTTATCAGTGGTGTGACTCTGGGAAAGCCATAGAGGCTTGCAAGGCTTCAGTGTCCTTAAAAATGGGCACCTCGTTTCAATCTAATAGGGTCTTGTGATTAATGAATGAGATCACTTAGGAAGAATGTTAGAAACAAAATTTGGCCTGAAGTTAGTTTTAAAAAATGACGCTTACTGGTAGTATCCAGGTAAATCCAGAGACATCTATAAATAGACAGCAGGATCCCAGATATCCTCAGACTTGGGTTAAGGGTCAGGGTTTCAGTCTTCAGGTGGGTTTCAGGACAGATTTTTTTTTTTCTGTAATTATGCCATTTATGTGTGTGTATCTGTGTGTGCATATGTCTGTGTATATCTGTGAGGATGTAATAAATTTCAGATAGAAGAAGGGCCCAGACTCCAAATCTCTGGGGCATTAAACACATGAGACAGTCATCTGAAGTAGGACCAAAAATCAAAGCTATATGGCCCGGCTGGTGTAGCTCAGTGGATTGAGCGTGGGCTGGGAACCAAAAGATCCTGGTTCAATTCCCAGTCAGGGCACATGCCTGGGTTGCAGGCCAGGTCCCCAGTGAGGGCCATGTGTGAGGCAACCATACATTGCTCTTTCTCCCTCCCTTCTCCTCTCTCTAAAAATAAATAAATAAAATCTTTAAAAAAATAAATATGGACAGTCAGGGAGACATGGGGCTGATTTCCATAATTCTGGGCTGGGGTGTCCTTAATACACTTTGTTTCAGGTAGAGTTGATTTCCAGGCCTCTGGGTCTCAGTTTCCTCAAAGAAAAGTGAGATGGTTAGGCCAAATTAGTGGTTCACAAATACCACGCTTGGGAAGTGCTGGCCTGTTTTAGGTCGAGTCCATGACACTCCACTCAGAATAATTCCCAATGGCTCCATATGGGGCTACCAGAGAGATAAAGTGCTCCGTGCTGTGGGTGCCATGAAGAGAATGATGCTGGCAGATCCTCCCCAGCCACTGTCACTGTCCAGACTCCCAGCTAGTGCAATGAGTTTTCTTCAAAGCAGTGGGAAAAGAAAAGGGAGAATCACTGGATACAGTGAAGTTGAGTCACTCACCCACTTCTTGGAGTGCCCAAGATATTCAGCATGGAAGGAAATAGTGAGGATGTACATTTTCCATGTTCATCAATAAATCTCTGAAATTTTATTTTTGATGACAGTAGTAACAATGAAGTGACAAAAGTCCTTGGAGACTCAAGTTCCCTTTGTATGGCAATATTGTATATATATACCACCTTGATTGATAACTTCTGTCACAAAAATATTATCTACAACACAAATAATAAAATATAATTTTACATTGTGTTTTATTTTAAAATTATAAAAATATCCTTTAAAATGACAGTGTTAGATTGCCAACTGTCTTTCCTTGGAAAAGATGGTTTCCCTTCTGAGATTATTATACCCTTCTCTTTTGAGGGTGGAGAATGTTAAAATTCTCATCCTTTTATGAAATAATATAATAATTGATGTAAGATGTCTTTATTTTTATTTTTAATTCTTTTTTATCGTATTACTTGAAAGAATAAAAAGTCAACAACCTTACAATGATTCTCCTCCTTAAAAAATTAAAAATTTTCCTAGTCCAAGAAATATAAAACAAAAACACCCTGAAAACAAATTAGGAAGAATTTATGCATTGTATATCTAAAGAAAGAAAGGGGTAAAAATTTTAAACCATTAAATAAAATGCATAGTTGTAGTGGTTAATTTTATGTGTCAACCTGCTTGGGTCACAGGTGCCCAGATATTTGGTCAAAGAGCATGCTGGGTGTTTGGGGATGAGATTAACATTTAAATCAGTAGACTGAGTAAAGAAGGCTACCATCTCTAACATAGGTGGGCCTATCCAATCAGCCAAAGGCCTATCTGAAGACAACACAAAAGCTGACCATTCCTTAGGTAAGAGAGAATTCTTTCTGCTTGACTGCCTTCCAACTTACATATTTGTCTCTTTTTCCTGGCTTTGGACTTGAACTAAAGTATCAGCTCTTCTTGGGTCTCAAGCCTGCTGGCCTTCAGACTGAAACTACACCATTATCTCTTCTGGTTCTCCGGCCTTTGGACTCAGGTTGGAACTACACCATTGGCTCTCCCTGGATCTCTGGTTTGCCAACTCATCCTGCAGATCCTGGGACTTGTCAGCCTCCATAATCATTACGTGAGCTAATTCCTTATAATCAATCAGTCAATCAGTAAATTGATCAATCCCTGTCTCCTAACCCAGCATATTTAGAATCAACCAGGCTTCATTTCCCTCAATATGTGGCTCAGAAAATGTCTCTAAAGGTCCCTACATAGCTCATGTAAAATACAAATAAGTAGCTGCTGCTCTCTGAATCTATCTCTTTGGGGCCTTCTGCCTCCTTCACTTAACCCACTCTATTCTTCCAATGAGAATGACCTCCTTCCAATTCGTTCTTCATCTGTCACAGTCTTACATGTTCTTGAAGGCCAGTCTCACATTCACTGCAACAGGAAGCCTTCTCTGTTCTGTCTCCCCCAATTACATATGATCTGTAAGTCCACATGGCATGTTACCATCACTTCTTAGCATCACACTCTGCATTACTGAGCACTTACCTGTGTATTTTCTTTCTTCCCTTCCCATTAGACAGAAGCTGAATGAAAGCAGGAGCTAACATCTCTATCTCTCTCTTCCTCCTTGTCCTTGCACAGCTAACAAATATGGGATGAGCTGAATGGAACTGAACACTTCCCAGGTCATCTGATTCCAACAACCCACACAGAATTGCTGGGTCTTAAATTTGAGCAGGAAACCTCAAAACATCAAATGTCATCTCCTGCTGTCTCCCTACTTTGGACTCAGGACAAGCCTGAAATGGCCCTGTCTGAACTGGTTTTCTTTGGCTGAAGCCATGACAAGACCAGAGGTGTGAGTGGAAAGAGAAAAAATAAAGTCAAGTTTTCAAAAACAGTAAAAAATGTTGGCATGGGTTTTTCTGAGGTTTGTGAAGAAGACATGTTCACCCCTATTTTATTTACTCAGCAAGCTCCTTCTTTCTACAAGACAATCCAGTGTGGAGATGCAGAAACTGGGGGCTACACGAAGCAGTGGCCCTGGTAACCTGCTAATTATAGATAGACAGACACATGACTTAGCTTGGCATTCAAGGCTCTGTGTGGTCTTACTCCAACCTGCAGTTACAACCTGATTTCTCCTTCTCTTCAGTTCACTAATTTCAGCTCAGTGCTGCCTCGCCAACATCTGTCATGCCCAGTACTATGACAGGAAACCAGAAAGGCATTGGAGATACCAGAACAGAGAAGACCCAAGCCGTTCCTTTGAGAGGAACAGCATTAAGGTGGTTCTCATGAAGGAGTGATGGTAACCAGACAGGACAGGGAGAAGGATGATGCAGGCGAGACTCTGGAGCACAACAGAAAACAGTGATGTCAAAACAGAACTCAGCTTAAATGTTGTAGGTCCTATAGATGCCAAGTGACATGCATTTTTAAAGATATATTTATATGCTTTTTCTAGCGAGCATAATCGCATTTTAAAAATTCCATATTTTTGTTTAATAGTAACCTTAATCAAATAATTTACTTCAAGCCATGTTTATTTATCTTTAAAACAAATGTTAACATAGACAATAGCTATTTAAAAAAGTGTTTTACATCAATAGTGGACAAAAAGTGCTTCACAAATTCTCAAATGTTATTTTATTTTTACCAGTTTCTGTACACATGGTATAAAGCAGTGCTAGGCAGGCTGTAGGGAAATGGAGTTCTGGAAGATAACTAGGACCTCTTCCAAGTCACATTCACAAATCGCTTGGTGACCCCCACATAGATCACTATTTTTTTTATCCCTCCCATGTGCCTGATTTAGAAGACAGGGAAACTTGTATCTGCCTTATATCTACCTCCTCCAATGACAGAAGAGATGATTTAGAGTTTAGGAGACAGTGAGTACCTATGGGAAAAATGGAAGACAGGACCTTTTTTCTTGTCATTCTCTTTCCCTCTCATTCCCCCCCCCCCTTTTTTTTTTGAGGGATGGGGGTTTGGTTTTGGCCAAAGATAGTTTTTCATAGTATGTTTTCACTTTCTAAGGCTGGCAAGACCTCTGGCTTGGAAAATAAAAGTGCTTAACTGCTAGAATGACCTGGTTTTGATTTCAAACTTGGAGAAGCATGACAAATATGTTGAGGACGAAGATGCATGTCTACCTTAGAAGTCACTGGGCAGATGGCTATAGTGGAAAGAGCACAAGAATTGGGGTCAAGACACCTGGGTTTGAATTCCTGTTCTGTTTTTCATTAGCTAGTTGACATTGAGCAAATTAATTCACTTCTCTGGTTCTTACTTTTCTTGTATGTAAAATAAAAATAGCACTATTTATCTTAGAAGGTTTCATGTCCACATAGATACTCAATATCTTCGCTCTTGTTGTAGCTCATGCATTTGGAAGAGCATGTGGTGTGGAAGGCTCTTAAGCTCTGTAAATCTTGATGCCCCGTGAAGAAATATCTCTAGCTTTCCTTCTCTATCTTCACTCACTCCCATGATGATCTAATGCTTTATTATTTTAAATACCTTTTACATGTTTATGATTCTCATCTACCTGGATGCTCTACACCTCCACTTGAGTGGCTAATAAGCAGCTCAAATGTAACATGTGCAACACCAAACTCCCAATCCTCCCTCCCCAATCTGTTTCACCTGTAATTATCTGCATCTGTGAGAATAGCAGCTCCTTCTAGTTGTTTAAGCTCAAAACCTCAGAGTCTTTCTTGACCCCCCTTCCCTCAAACCCACATTCAAACTCTCAGCAAATGCTGGAGGCTCTCCCTACTTTTATAATATATTCCAGAACTCCACAACTTCCCACCACCTCTGATGCTATCATCTCAATCCAAGGCACCGTTTGCTGTCACCCGGATTCTTGCAATGGCCTCCTGATTAGCCTCTCTTCTTCTGCACTTACTCATTTAGCAACTCTTCCCAACATAGCAGCCAGCGCCATCCTATTAAAAATAACAGTCTGATCCTTTCACTGCTCTGTTCAAAACCTTCCCAAGACATTCCACTCCTACACAGTCAAGCTGAAGTTCTGATGCTAGCCCCCCAGGCTGGCATGGTCAGGCCCCACCCCTCTCTGATTTCTGGCCGCTTTCACTCCAGCCACACCAGTCTGCCCCTTTGCTGCCCCTGAGCACCCCAGGCTCTCTCCTGCTCTGGACTTCGGCTCAAGTGGTTTCCTTTGCTTTCAGTGCTAGTCTTCCAAATAGCCCCATGTCTTTCTTTCTCACCTCTTTCAATCTTTGTTCAAATATCATCTTCTCAGCAAGGCCTTCTCTGACCACCCCATTTAAACTGCACCCTAATCCTTGTCTTTCTGATTCTCTTCTCCACCGTGTTTGTACGCAGAGCACTTTTCACCTTCTAACATTCTGTATTTTACTTACAGCTAGAATGTAATGAAAGCAGGTGTTTTGTTTTTCTTTTAATTCACTAATTTGTTCCTCCACAACCATGCCTGGACCCTAGTAGGTACTTGATAAATATGTGTTGAATGAACAAATGAATGAATGAATGAATGAACAAGGCATTCTACTAAAAGGAGCATCAGAACATGATAACAACCATTCGTTATATTATCTCCATTTTACAGACTAATAAATTGAAGCTCCGAAAGATTAAATAATTTGCTTATGCTTATACAATGGGTGTGCTTATGGTCAGATTAAATCAGGTCTCGCAATTTTCAAATACACACTCAGGCTACAAAACAGGATACAGTTGAAAAGGATCCTAACATTTATGCTTAAATTTTTTCTCTGGCCTTACCTCCTTGCATAGTTCCTTCAGGCTCCGGCATTTATCGGGATGTTTAGTGGGAGAAGTTCTGTGCCCAGGACACATCCTACAGACCTCTGCACGTGTGCTGAGCCTTGGCTCTGTTCCCCAATAGCCTTCCCCAACCCCTCTCAGCTGGGCTAGGAGAGTGTGGAAAACCAGGCTGGGGCGGGCGGGGGTTTCGCGCTAACATCTCTGTGCCTCTGCTGTTGAGAGTCTCTAGGCTTCGTATCCCAGTCCCTGACGCCTCCTCCCCAGAAGGCGGGCTCCTGTCTCTAGTTCTCTGAAACAGCTTTTTTCCTTCCTTCACACAGCTTTCGTCTTCCTGCTCTCAGTTTGACGTTGTGTCTGGCCACACAGGCCATGTTGGCTATTTTTACTGACAGCAGCCACCAGCCCATATGGTTCTCATTACCACAAACTGTTACCTTCATTGAAACCAGTTTGCAAATGAGTGGACTGCAGACAGCGGGGAGGTCAAGTCCATGCGGCCACTCACGGGGCTCCCAGAATTGGCCGGGACAGGTATGTTGGTGTTGATGAATGTCCTTTAAAACCAAATTAGGTTGGACAAAATGCTGATTAATTACTCACATGTTTTTTTTTTTTCTTCTCCTTTTTCTCGTTCAATTCAGTAGGTTTTCCATGGGGTCAATTTTCAAAGGCAGGCTGCTTTTTATAGGGAGACAAATTGGAATTTTGTTTCTTTCCATTTCAGCAGCATGCTCCAAGATGATCTCTGGATGGGACATGATGCGTGTTAACTCCTTGGGGAGTGACAACGACACAGGGACTTCGGTGTAGAGTATACAAGTTTCTGATGGGACGAGGTGGAACCCTGAGCACCCTCTGTCCCCAGGAAGATCGTTAGAGACCCCCAGACCTTCGATGGAATTGGTAACATCTCCTTGGGTAATTCATAAAACACTTTCAAACACCTCTTGTTTGAGTCTCACAACCTTGCTGTGGGACTGGGTTTGTCACTTTCATTTTATACCGAGGAAACTGAAGCTTTGAGGGGCTGACTCTTCCCAGGACACATGGCTAGCGGGAGCCTGAGGTGGGATTCAACCTCACTCAGCTCCCCGGACTTCAGGCCTGAGCTCACACCCCAACACCACAGCTGCCTATGTGGCCTGAAACAAGCCGGGCAGGGCTGTTCAACGACATAAGCCAGCAGCTCCCAGTGGGGCCTGATGGGGCATGTCACATCGAAACTGGAAGTTGGCATTGAGACCCAGGCTCACTATGGCACTATGAAACTGCTGCCACTCCAGCTGGATGACACATCTCAGTGGCATAAAAGGGTTTCTTTCTGCAGTGCAGACTGTCACCTTAGCAAGGCCCTGCAGCTATTGTCATGCACTGAGACTAAGTCTTCTAAACAGTGGGAAGGCGAAAGGGAGAACTCTGGATGGAGAATGAGGTTGGAGGCAGGGGCAAGTCATTCTGAGACCCCTTCCGGCCTGACCACCTGGGACTCAGGACTCTCCTACCAGGTTTTCCAAGGTCTTCTTGGGCTCCTATCCCCACTGCCAACCTGGCCTCAGCTCCACTTGTGTCCTTTTTCTCCTCAGACACACACAGGTTTTTTCTACTTCAGGATCTCAAGGTGCAGTGTCCTCTTTACCTGTTCTTTCCAAGTCACACTTTTCTATATCAATGTCTCCATCTCCATCTCAGAAAGTCCTTCCTTGGCCACTGAAATGGATTGAGCAGTGACCCCCCACACACAAAAATATATATGATCACATCCCAACACCTGGAAACAGTGAAGTTGACCCTATTTGGGAAAAGGGCCTTTGCAGATGTAATTAAGTTCAGGATCTTGAAATGAGACAGTCTGGATTTAGAGTGGGCCCTAAAGCCATTGACAGACGTCCTTATAAGAAGAGGAGAGAATGGAGAGGTGCACAGGGAGAAGCAGACAACGTGAAGATGGAGGAAGAGACTGGAGTTATACAGGCCCAAGCCAAGGAATGCTGACAGCCACCAGAAGCTGGACAAGGCACAAACGGATTCTACCCTAGAGCCTTTGGATGGAGCGCAGCCCTTCTGACACCTGGATTTCAGGTGTCTGGCCTCTAGAACTATGAGAGAATACATTTCTGTTGATTTTGAGTCACCAAGTGTGTGCTTGTTTGTTAAGCAGCTCTAGGAAATACCAGTCATCTAATCTAATCAACACCCCCTTACCCTCCCCACAGACACATGTGTTTATTCACTATTAACTCCATGTTGAATCAGTTCATGTCAATGATCAATTTCTAAATATTCCATCATTTGGGATGGCTTGTGTTTTATCCTCGTTCCCACTTCCTGAGGGCAGGAACCATGCCCATCTTCCCCACCTTTACACAGTTCCTCGCACATTGCTGGCACATAGTAGGTTTTCAAAGGGTTCTGAATTTTCTGGCCTCATTCACTCCCTGGGCTCCTCCACATTGTGGAGAAGGCACCATGGGACATTCCACAAAGCACAGAGCCTTGGGGGCTGGCAGTATGGATTCAAACTTGAGTTCTGTCTCTGACAAGCTGCGTCCCCATCAAGTCTCCAAGCTTTGGTGTCCTTTCCTAGAAATCAAGCACTAGAAAGCCTATCTCACTGAACTGTGGTCTGGAGTAAGCAAGGGGGTCTGTACAAAGTGCCGGAGGGTCTCGTCTCATGCCTGGCAGGCAGAAGTCCTTGGCCACCCCACTCCTGTCACAAACACTCTAAGATCAGTAACCTCAAATTAATCCCAGGGTCCCCACAAGCTCTCCTTGGTGCAGAAAGAGCGAGAAGTTATCCTGGAATCTGTGTCAGGGCGATTGACAGAAGTGAAGTGGTAAATGGCATGATCATATCGTTTTATATGCATGACCATGCAGGGAAGAATGTAGGGGGATTAGTGATAGGAATTAAAGGGCTTTAAAAAACACAGTTGTTGCTTCCCTTACTCAGCAGTTCCTTGGCCATGGGGGCCAAGTGCCAGGGGGTTCTGATGTGAACTTGATGTCTATCTGAGACAGTCCTTTAGGGAAAGGCCCAGGGGAAATTCAGAGAGGTCATCAATAAGCCTTTTGTAAAGGCATGCCCTCTCACAAACCTGCAAAGGGCAGAGTGAAGGGGAGTGCTGACTCATCCTGGGTCCAGAATTTGGACCTGAAACACTGGGACTTGCAGTATGAACGCATAAGACACACAGGTTGCAGGCCAGTACACTTCTGAAATGAATCAGGGTATTCTCTGTTCTTTTTCGCATTTCTTTGCATGGAACCTTCTTACCCCAGTTAGGTGAAGGCATCCATTTCCCTGGGAAAGAATTAAATTTTTTCCCAACAATAAAGCAAAGAGAAGAACAGAGTTATGTCCATTTTCTGACATCTTCCCCTTGGTTGTAGTGAGTCAAAAGTCTCAAAAGGTAGATTTTGTGGAGAAGAGAACAAAAATGATTTTGAAATCCCCCATCAAGAGCTATTTCTAGTGTGTTTTACTCTGAGCAACTAGGAATATGAGGTGGGATAGGCTCCTGGAAACATGCAGAGGAAGAAGGAATGCTTGGACTGAGAGGTTCATGGAGAAGACCTCCAAGTCAAGTTTCTACTACTTCCACCTTTTGAGGGGGTCAATGTGGGAGGGGTGGGGTAGAATATCCAAGTAGGAGAGAATCAGAACATTGCCCTGCTTCCCTGAGTATGCCCACAAAAACACTGACATAATATCACATGAACAGTAATGAGGACAGCTCACACTTACGGGCACTGCACACATGCCAGGTGGTATTCTAAGTCTATTAGATACGGGATTTTATTGAACTCTCACAATAGCCTCATGAGGCAGGTACTAGGACCTACCCTGTTTCTGAGACCAAGGAATGAAATCGCAGGGAATTTGAAATTCATTTTCCAAAGCCACCAGCTAGAGGGTGACTGAGCTGAGTTTCTAGTACACAAGAAACAATCCAGAGTCCATGCTCTGAACCCCAAGACCCCATTGCTTCTTGCTTATGACATCAACTTATACCTATTTTGAGGCTTACTATGATAGCCAGATTATGTTTTAAGTGTATTACAGATATTATCTCCTTTGACCCTCAGTAAGTCTACAATGTAGGTGCCATTAGCAACCCCACTTTACACACAAAGAAACAAAAGCTGAGAGAAGTTTTAAAACTTTCATAGAATCAGACAGCTAACCAGTGCCATAGTGAGAGTTGAACCCAGACGGTCTGGATCTGAGTCCCTGCAGATGTGGCTGAGCCTCAGGATTCTGTAGTTGTGAGGGAGAGTAGACATGGAGAAGATACAGGGCCTTAATGGGAGGGGAGAGCACTGTAGTTCATCACCTGTAGAAGGCAGTAGCCCTGGAAAGGACGTGGTCCCTTGGTTCAAAGATAGCTCTTACCTGAATTTCTTCTCTTCTCCATATTCACCATGGCTCACCTGGACTAATGGAAAGGTAGAGCCAATCTCCTGCCACTTCCCCTCTCTCTTCTACATGCTCATCAAAGCTTACCTGAAGAAATAGGGATTATGCTCATCCACCACCCCCTTCTATTCTCTGTCCTCATCAAGGCTCACCTGGAGTAAATAGAAGGATCACACTTATCCTCCATCCCCTTCTCTTCTGCATCCTCATAAAATTTCAGTGGACTAACAGTAAAGAACCCCAAATGACTTGTCTGCATTCTTCTCTGCCTACAGCCAGACCCTTATATGGATGTGTCCAGAAAAACTCCAGCCATTGTTAAGATAATGACAATGGTTTGCATGATATCGATGTAACCTGGCAGCCAATGAAAATGAACTGGAATGTGCATGAGTGAACAACAATGATTTCACTGTACTAGTCAGTGAGGCAGTACGTGCTGTTGAGTGAGCATGTGTACTGTGTGGCCATCGCATTCAAGATGACTGAGGGAGTAGAGCACCAAATTTGCATCAAATTTCACATTAAGCTTGAACATTCCTCCGTGAAAAGTATTCGGACGATTGAGAAGGCCACAGCTATGGGCAAGTGGTGATCGGTAGCTTCATCACAACAATGTGCTCACACATGGATCACATCTTGTGTGGGTTTTTTTGGCAAAACATCAAATCACCCAGGTGACTTAGCCCCCCTACAGCCCAGATTTGGCTCTCTGCGACTTCTGGCTTTTCCCAAAAACTAAAATCACCTTTGAAAGGGAAGAGATTTGAGACCATTGATGAGATTCAGCAAAATATGACAGGGCAGCTGATGGCGATTGGGAGAATTATGTGAGGTCCCAAAGTGCCTACGCTGAAGGGACAATACTGAGGCATCATTGTCCCACGTACTGTGCTTCTTGTATCTCATCTCTTCTTCAATAAACATCTCTATTTTTCATATTACATGTCTGGATACCTTCTGGACAGACCTCAGATGTCACAGATCTGACCCTCTTAATTCTCAGGTCATATACCTTCAATGGTTCCCATTGTCTAAAGCAGTACTGTCCATTGGAACTTTCTGTGATGGAAATGGTCTATGTACACACTGCCCAATACAGTAGCCACTAAACATATGTGGCTATTGAGCACTTGGAATATTACCTGTTCCACTGAAGGACTTAATTTTTTATTTTATTCAATTTAAATAGCCTCATGTGGCCAGTAATCACCTTATTGGACAATGCTCATCTAGAGTATGAAATCCCAAGTCTTTGGCCTGACAATGAGACTCTTCCTGACCTGGAAATGCCTTATTCAGTCTAGGGTATTCTAATCGCCCATCCTCCACCTGCCGCTGCTTGCAGCGTCCTGACCCAGGTGAGCTACTTTTTTTTTTTTTTTTAAAGATTTATTTTTATTTATTTTTTAGAGAGAGGGGAAGGGAGGGAGAAAGAGAGGGAGAGAAACAGCAATGTATGGTTGCCTCTCACATGGCCCTCACGGGGACCTGGCCTGAAACCCAGGCATGTGCCCTGACTGGGAATCGAACCGGGACCGCTTGGTTCCCAGCCCGCGCTCAATCCACTGAGCTACACCAGCCAGGGCCCAGGTGAGCTACTTTTGAGCACTGGGACTAGAGTAAGACAAAAGAGGTACACGGCTTAAGGAGGGGTCACTTTCAGTGTCATGCACTGCAGAGTCTGGAAGGCTCTCAGTGCTTTTTCTTCTCCCATCAGTCCCCACTCAGCCTTCGAGCCCCATCTCAAATGCCTCTCTCACCAGAAAGCCTGTCTCAACATCCCTAGCCAGAGCCAGGTCCCCTTCCCTCTGTGTCACGTAGAGCTTACACAACATGTTGTCACCCACCTTCTCACACCGAGCCTCCTCTACGTTTCCCCATCTGCCCCTCCTCTGGCTGGTCAGCTTTTTAAGATCAGGGACCGTGAGTTATTCTCCTCTACATCAATGCTCTCAATGTAGAGAAGGGGTTCATTCAGTGAGTGCAAATTAAATTATTGAATTGAATTTTTGTAGCAACGGAGGTCTTCCTTTTATCTGGCCTGATCCACAATTACAGATCCCCTCCCCACTAAAAAAATCTCAGACATGGTACAATTTGGGGTCAATCCAAGACATGTGATGTCAGCAAACAGAAGGGAGAGGAGAAGTTATCACTCATGACTTGGTCTAAATTCTCTTCTAAGTCCAGCTAGACTTCTCTACTGCAAGGTACCCTCCTCCCCAGTCCTTGGCCCCTCCAATGTACATTCTAGCACCTTCTCTCCCCTCCCTGCCACGGCATGGCCTGGCTCTGTTGGCCTCTGCCAGGTTTTGGACTCTGTCACACCTCCTCTTACCTCCAGTAGAATTGGATGCTGTTGGTCTTGGCAACCACCTTGAGGCTACGCTTGTTCCTTTACCAGCTCTAATTAGTGACCGAATAAACAGCAAGAGAGCCTCAGGATAGGCCCACATGCAGGACCTTCAGACTGGGTGGAAAATGTCAAGATGTATTGGAACTTCTGCTCTGAATCACGTCTGGAGAATGAAATATTGGAGAGAGCCAAATCCTGAAACACATGAGAAAAATAGGAGAATGGAGCACAGTTCTCCTTGGAGCTTGTGTGTCTTTGCAGCGTGCTTGGGATGAGAGAAAAACCCACGTGCAGGGGCAGAGCCAGGAGGCCGCTGTGCTGAACCTCCCTGCGATCTGCATTTTGCTCTGTGGGGGTTGCATGAACCCACGTTACTGACTGACGTTTTGTGCCTGTGGATGGTTTGGAAGAGGTGAATGTGTCAAAGATTCCTCTAAAATGTGGAACACCTATTATAGTACAGGAAGTAATAGCCATATGGGTTGCCTGGGGTCAGGGCTCATCTCAAATTACTCACTCAGAATCAGAGGAACTGCAGCCCAGAGAGGGGGGGTGACTTAGCTGAATGCACAGAGAACATCAGTAGCAAGGGAGTCCAGGCCTCGAACTTAGGTTCCCTGACTCCCAAGCAAGTGCTCTTTCTGCTATAACTCAACAACAGAGGGCACATGGGTTCTGGAAACACGAGTTGACTTTCTCTCTCAACGGTCTCCCCTATTATCTTTAAATGTTGTTAGCAGAGTGGATTAGAACTGAGACGTTCACTGTCAGCTCTGAGGTCATCATATCTTCTTGGTGAGGTGATTGGAACAAGCTTAGAAGCTAGGGACAAATGACCTTGGGTAAAGTCCAGATTCACTTGTTTGCTCCTGTCTGTGGGAACATTACTTAACTTGCTGGGCTTCAGCCTCCCATCTGTCAAATGGGGCTGGTAAACCTGACCTTGCTGGCAATTTGTGGGGATTAAATGAGATAATGGAGATAAGGTACCTAATTTGACAGCTCCATTTATCATGTTGAGTGGCTGTCCTACGCCTCTTCTGGGGATTCAGAGGTGCCAGCTAAATGCCCAGGTGATGGTAGGCATCCTTCATTGCCACCTGGAAGGGGCAGATTCGGGGCGGGGATGCCAGTGAAGGCAGCCCCATTGGCTACAAATACTCAAATCAAAGGAGTCGTCTTCACTGCGCATGTACCCTGATACAGCCCCACTTCAGGCAGGGCTGGGCTCCGGCTGGCTCTGCAGCACCCCCTTTCCATTCCCCCCAAGACATCTGGAGCAGCTGACTCAAGCACCAATGAGATAATGTTTTTATTTTCTCTGTTTGTTTTTTGTTTTTAAACCTGGGCTCCTTGGAGAAGCCAGATTCAAAGGCAGGTCTGAGATGTGAAGGTCAGCCCTGAGGCTGACCATAAGACCAGAGGGCCCGGGCCCAACGGAGGAAAACACCAGGCCTCCACACCTACCAGGCCTGTCCCAATGGCCCTGCCCTGCAGTGTTACAGCACTTCCCTGTGCCCAACCCTGGGTGAGAGGCTGTGGACACACAGGCAAAGCCAGGAAGGACCCTCCCCTTGAGACCCTCAGGGGTTCTCGTAAAAGGGGGAGACTATTATATAATGCAGCACGATCAACCTATGACAATAGAAGCTAATATCCTTATTTGAGAATTAAATTAGTTGTAGCAAGTCCTTAAGAAAAGTTAACAATTATTCTCATGTAAAGGGAAATACAAACTTCGGAAGCAGCAAGGAGGCTCAGAGTCCAATCCCATGGTGGGGTGAGGTGGGAGGTGCTGAAATCTATGCTGGACTCTGCTTTGAGGAAGCCACAGAGATGTGTATGATTCAATCCTGTCCCCCAACAGCTCTTAGGTCTGGTCAGAGAGGACATACGAATAATCACATGATTGTGAAAATCCTACAGGGACACGCTCCAGCATCACAAGCTCCTGAACTTCCAAGAGCCTCAGTTTCCCCACTTGGACCTATATCCTCAGTAGCATAATAATCTTTTTCTTGAGAGGCTTTTAAGAGAGGAAATGAGCCAGTCTATGTAAAGAAGCTTGCAGTGCTCACAGCTCATTGTCAGAGCTCAGTCAACGTGCTTTCGCAGGAAGAGAATGGTGATGACCGGGAAGGCATTGTCATGAGCCACTCAGGGGGTGGATATGTGTTGGGTGTGGGGAGCTCTTGGAAAGCACCCACAATGGAAGTGGCCACAATGAAGACACACACCTGCATTCACATGGTAAACAGGGATCAGAATCCCAACTGTAACCCAGGTCCATTTCTCATTCCTCTGCTCTCGCCTGTAGCTCCCCAAATCTCATCTTTGTACACCACCAGTTTTCTCATCTCAGATGGGCCTAAGGGTGCTCTGTCAGCATCCCCTATCCAACAAACAAAAAGCCTTGCCTCTGTGCTGCCTTAGAATATCCACTGCCATTTTCCAGTTGTTATTAATACCTCTTTTAAGCCCTAATTCCCATGCTTCATCCAAGATGAAACTGGTCCACCGATCAGTAAAGCAATTTGCTCAAGGTCTCATGACCAGAGGTGAGACTTGGGCCTGAAACCAGGATTCCTGGATCTTTCCTCATTTCTAACATTAGATTAAAATCATGTCCATATGTGAAGCACACTGGCATATAGTTATTTCCTTCTTCTCATCTGATCTCTCCCACCAGACCTGCTGTGGCTCCCAGTTCCTCCGATCAGTACATTCTGGAGAAGTTCCTGGATGCCTATCCCTTTATGAAAGGACAGGACTGGTAGAGAGCATTGCTCTGAGCCTATGCCCCATGGCCTTCAGGAAAAAGTCCAGACCCTTGCCCCTGACATTGAGGTATCTCTTGTGAACCCCAGCCCCTCAGATTCTGCCTTCTCTTTGAAACCCTGCCCTGGGCACAGTTCCCTGTGCTCTTAGTCACAACAGCAATATAGTGGCACACTCAGTCCCCTGGAAGTCACTGCCTATGTGGGAAATTGTACCCACCACTAGACTATGCTTCTTAAGAGTTTTATAAGCCTTATTCACACCATGTTCCTTTGTTGATTAGCACAGGGACAGGCACAGGGTAGGTGCTCAGTAAATATTTGTTGAATTAATGCAGCTATAAATGAATACATAAATCAGTGGAGCAATGGGGATAATGATGCCGGCCCTTAATGGATATGCAGAGTTATTCTGGTAAAGATATGACATGTGTGAGAGCAGGACAAATTATGAGGTGTCACAAAAATGTGGACCATTATCCCCATGAGTTTACAAAACGAACGCTGCAGATGTAGCATGTGGGCTCATACAGCCTGTGTTGGTCCCATGTGTGTTGCTGTTCGGGTGTCAGGGGTAGAGGAGACTTACAAAGCAAACTTGTTTATCATTATGAAAGGAGCCATGTTGCCATTTCCAGTGAAGTTGGCATAGCAACCGCAGTCAGATCATATTTAGATTAATGGGGCAGATCCCAGCCATAGGGCAGTCTGCCCTTCCCACTCAGTGGGCCACCTGTAAATTCCAAAGGCCACAAGTTGATCTTAACTTCTTAGGTTCACTCAACTTCTCTGAGACTCAGTTTGCATTAGGCAACGCATGTCTGGGAGGTGCCTATCCTAGTGGCTGCCCCCTGGTAAATGCTAAGTGACTGGCAGTGATTCTGGCAGGAATAATGATATTGACGAGGCTAGCAATCGACTGCTCCCAAATCCCAGTGCAGCACCTGGCTTATAGGTCAGGCTAAGTAATGTTCGTTGAAGAACAAATAAAGTCAGGTCCTCCAGGAGAACTTAATCAGGCAAGAGAGATAAACATGTGGAGTGAGTTACTTGGGAAAGCAATTGAAGCCAAAACTCTAAATGAGTTCATGAGAAATCAGGTTTGTTTCTTTGTAAGAGATGGATGAAAAACATGGTGAAAAAACAGGAAACTGGGATCCTGATGAACCAGAAAGAAGGGCAGCGATTGAAAAAAGCCAGATGGCTTCTTCTTTTTCTTAGCATTAGGTCCATTCCACAACAAATAGGGAACTACTTTATATGAATTAAATTATGGTCATTCAACTGGGCTAGACTGCAAGGCATGGTGGGATCTCACTGGTACTTTGGAATCCTTTTGGATCCCTTGGCTGGGTAACCGACAAGGAGAGGAGATGAGGCTAATCCTTGACGAAGTATGAGGAACGGGAATGCTGGGGATCCTGAGTGCCTACCAGGCGGTAGAGCCTTGGGTATAATTTGTCAGGCTCCATGCACTGCAACTCCGCTACTCCAGTGACAACTGATTAGACCAAAGATTCACTTTCTGGCTAGAATCTAGACATCAGGTAATGAGCAGCAGCCTTGAGAATCTGGTTTGAACATCTGCCCTATGGGAATAATCCATACTATGTGCTGATCCAGGGACACTGTCAGTATCTCTCTAGGAAAGTTATGAACGAGATACATAGACAAAATTCAGTGAAAAAGAGTAAACATAGTGGGGAGAACTTTGAGTAGAGGGAGAAACAACTGGACATAGAGAAACAGAAGGGACGCACAGGAATAAGGAGCGCCACAACAGGGAGCGCCGTGACGGCTTCTAAGGAGGACAAAAATTCCAGGCTGCTGTTGTCTGTCCAGCTGTGAGGCACCATTGTGCTGTTCTCCCTGAGGCCTGGCAGAGTGGCTGCCAGTTTCTGGAATTTCCCTACTTTCCTGAGTATCTTTCCACAAAATCTCTGCATTGGAAGCAACCTAATTTCTTGTTATTTGCAACTTGAAAGAGACATCTGTCCACATGTCCTGTTTTAGGTTTGGGCCCCACCTGTACTGAGACCTGCCGTGAAGGTCTGCAGAAGAGAGTTCTGGGTCAGGTGTCTTGGTTCTTCCACTCTGCATAATTGACCCCAAGCCTACCTGGTTTAGGAAACATCCTCATCCTTTCCCAGAAGGCCTGTGTAGGGGGGAGTGCCAGGTCTCAGAAAAAGGCTATTTGTAAGAGATAAGTCCTCAGGACCCCAGCCAAGAGATCTAAGCTGCCAGACCAGGGATTTGCTCAAGCAGGAGATGAAACTCATGTCAGGAGTGAGGGGATGCCTGGGGTATCTATCAGTGGGCATCCCTTGTCCTACATCTGGGAGTGCTCTAAGCAGCGCAGGCGCACAGAGTTGCCCACGGCTGCCTCCAGACTCACCAGGCACCAGACCCTGTTGGCAGTGATCAGCGGCAGGTTGCTGCTCTCTGAGTGGGGTGGCAGACCCCTCTCAGGGCTAACTTGCTGTTGGACCATGCTCCTCAATTATGAACAACCCTGCTGAGTTGGCTCAGGCAGGGTAGGGCTGGACTTAGAAGCAGAAGGCTTCATGGATTGTTGCAGAGTTGGCCTGGGAAGGCAGGAGCTGACACTTGGGTTTTTCCATTTTGTACAGACACTGATCATATATATTCTCTGCTCTTCTCTAAGGTTACGGTGTTATTGGAGACCATATCCTAGTTTTCTCTATGTTTCTAGCACCCAGCATGGGGTCAGGCATGTGGGAAGTGTTCAGTACATCACTGCAGAATTTATGAATAAACATTTAGATCTGGGGAGATAGTGTCTTAAGAAAAGCACAAACCTAAGATTCCAAATCTTACACTCTTCAACCTCAGGTTATCCCAGGCAGGATTCACTGATGTCCTTCCTGCCTGAAGCAGAAGTAGCTGCGACAGGGAAGAAACACTTATTTGGAGGACAGTTTAAATCCTGCCTTACAAGCTGGGGGCCTAACAGAGGGTTACCTAGCATCTCTGTGTCTGTTTTCCCATCTGTAAAATGAGAAGATAACACCTATTCACAGGGTAACACAAGCATTCGGTGAGATGACACGTGAGAAAACAGCAGCCCACAGCACAGCCCGAGAGATGTTTGTTGAATGGCAAATGCCATTCTGGTGACTAAAGTTCACCATGGCTCAGTTCTGCTTTTTGCCTTGACTCATCTCACCATTGTCTGCCAAAAATCGTTCTGGGCTCAGCCTCGCTCTTTCTCAGACTAAGAGGAACGTTCACGGGCTGGTTGGAAGTCACTCTTGGCCATCTACTGTCCATCCTTCAGAGACAGGCAGTGACAGACAGACCTTAAAAGGGGAGTCCAGGGCACTGAGCATATGAGCTTGTCATTGAAGCCACTTCTTGGAGAGAGCACTGATACCTTTAGAGGGTGAGATTCAGCAGTGCCAGCTGTCTGGCACCAACTGGCAACAAAGGATTCTTATTTTATCAATGCCTCTGAGCTTATACAAGTGTCCTTTGGGTTAGAGAAGCCATAGGTTTCGATGTGCTAAATATGTGAATAACCTAGGCAGAATATCAGAAGACAGGCAGAGACAAAGGGTATGATTTCATAAGGCAGATATATCGAGAAAAGGCCATGGTGACATCTTTATGTCTTCCCTGAGAAAAATGTGCACAAAGCAATGGATTTCAATGGCAGAGAGCAAGAGGACTCACACAGAGGCCTGTTGGAGGTCTGTAGGCTGGGATGTGTCACCAAGGCGTGGATTCGTCACTGCATTTATTGAGCGGGCAGTCTGAGCCAGGGTGTTTCCAAATATTATCTCTCATCCACACTGCAGTTCTACAGAGTACAGAGTAACATCCCAATTTTTATTTTGTCAACTAAGTTAGCATAAATATAATTGTTTAAAAAATCAAATACTACTAAAGGTCTTATAATAAAGAACAGTAATTTTTTCTTTGTCCCTATCAACCAATTTTGACCCCATATTCGGACATTTCAACTGCTTTAACTGTTATTTACATTTCTAAATTAACTTTGTATGCTGCTTTTTGATATATCAATTTGAGACATCTACTGAGCTAAACATCATCTGTTGACATTATCACGATACAGTAATTGAGTAATCAGTTCTCGCGCACCATCACCCTGGTGGACATGAAGTGGTATTTCATGGTGATTTTGATTTGTAATGATGTTTAGCATCTTCCCATGTGCGCAGTAGCTATTTGTATAGCTTCTTTAGATAAATGTCTATTCATATAATTGGTTGTTTTTAAACTGGGTTGTCATTTTATTATTGAGTTGCAAGTGTTCTTTATATATTCTGGAATACAAATCCCTTGTCAATATTTACAAATGAGTTGTAAATATTTTCTCTCTATTGTGGGTTACCTTTTCACTTTCTTCATAGCATTGTTTGAAGCACAAAAGTTTTAAATTTTTATCAAGTCCAATTTATCTTATTTTTTTCTGTTGTTTGTGTTTTGGTGTCATATATAAGAAGACTGCCTAACCCACAGTAATTAAAATTTACTACTATATTTTCTTCTAAAACGTATACAGTTACTGCTCTTACACTTATGTCTATACAAATTTTGAGGATTTCTTTGTATATGGTGTTGTTAAATTTATTTTTAGATGATTGACATTCTTTGATTCTATTTATTTATCTTTATTGTATTTTTTTACGTTAAATTTTAGTCCCTTTATACCCTCCTCCCTCTAGCAATCCCCACACTGTTGTCCATGTCCATGAATCCTTTTTTCTTTTTGCTCAATCCCTCCACCCCTTAACCACCCCCACCCCCATAGCTGTCAGCCTGCTCTCCATTTATGAATCTGTTTCCATTTTCCTTGTTAGTTCAGTTTGTGCATTAGATTCCACATATGAATGAAATCATATGTTATTTGTCTTTCTGACTGGCTTATTTCACTTAGCATAATGTTCTCCAGGTCCATCCATACTGTCGCAAAGGGTAAAATGTTCTTCTTTTTTATGGCCAAGTAGTATTCCGTTGTGTAAATATCCCATAGTTGTTTTATCCACTCATTTATTGATGGACACTTGGGCTGCTTCCATATTTTGGCAATTATAAATAATGCTGCAATGAACATATGAGGGCTTATGTTCTTTCAAATTAGTATTTTGGGTTCCTTCAGATATATTCCCAGAAGTGGGATTGCTAGGTCAAAAGGCAGATCCAATTTTAATTTTTTGAGGTATCTCCACACTGCTTTCCACAGTGGCTGCACCAATCTGCATTCCCACCAACAGTGCTGAAGGGTTCACCTTTCTCCACATCCTCACCAGCACTTGTTGTTTGTTGATTTATTAATGATGGCCATTCTGACTGGTGTGAGATGGTATCTCACTGTGGTTTTAATTTGCATCTCTCTGATGATTTGTGATGTTGAGCATCTTTGCATATATCTATTGGCCATCTGTAGGTCCTTTTTGGAGAAGTGTCTATTCAGGTTCTTTGCCCATTTTTTTAATTGAGTTGTTTGTTTTTTTGGTGTTGAATTTTGTAAATATTTGATAAATTTTGGATATTAACCCCGTATCAGATGTATCAGTGAATATGTTTTTGCATTCCATGGGTTGTCTTTTTATTTTGTTGAGGATTTCCTTTGCTGTGCAAAAAACATTTTAGTTTGAGGTAGTCCTATTTGTTTATTTTTTCTTTTGTTTCCCTTGCCTTGGGATATGTATCCAATAAAATACTGCTATGAGCAATGTCTGAGATTTTACTGCCTATGTTTTCGTCTAGGATTTTTATGGTTTGGGGTCTAACATTTAAGTCTTTTTGATCCATTTTGAATTTATTCTTGTGTGTGGTATAAGAACGTGGTCTAGTTTCATTTTTCTGCATGTATCTGTTCAATTTTCCCAGTACCACTTATTGAATAAAGTATCTTTAGCCCTTTGTATGTGTTTGCTTCTTCTGTCAACTATTAATTAACTATAAAGGTATGGTTTTATTTCTGGTATCTCTATTCTGTTCCGTTGATCTATATGTCTGTTTTTATGCCAGTAGCAGGCTGTTGTGATTACTATGGCCTTGTAGTATAGTTTGACATTAGGTAGTGTGATTCCTTCAACTTTGTTTTTCTTTCTCAGGATCACTGTTGCTATGCATGTGGGACCTTTTGTGGTTCCAGATAAATCTTTGAAGTATTTGTTTTAGTTCTGTGAAATACATCATTGGAATCTTGGTAGGCATTGTGTTGAATCTATAGATTGCTTAGGTAGTATGGACATTTAACAATGTCAATTCTTCCTATCCATGATCATAGTACGTGCTTCCACTTACTAGTATCTTCTTCGATTTCTTTCTTCAGTGTCTTATAATTTTCTGAGTACAGGTCTTTTAAATCCTTGGTCAGGTTTATTCTTAGGTACTTTATTCTTTTTGAAGCAATTGTGAATGGGATTGTTTTCTTGATTTCCTTTTCTGTTAGTTTGTTATTGGTGTATACAAATGCAACTGATTTATGAACATTAATTTTGTGTCCTGCTACTTTGCTGAATTCATTTATCAGTTCTAGTAGTTTCTTGGTGGAATCTTTGGGGTTCTCTACATACAGAATCATGTCGTTGTGAATAAAGATAGTTTTACTACTTCTTTTCCAATTTGGATGTCTTTTATTTTTTGTTCTTGTCTGATTGCTATGGCTAGGACTTCCAATACTATGTTGAATAAGAGAGGTGAGAGACATCATTTGATTTTTAAAGTGAATTTACCCTTGTCCTGACCAGTATGGCTTAATTGATTGGGCATCCTCCCACAAACTGAAAGGTCACTGGTTTGATTTTTGGTCAGGGCACATGCCAGGGTTGTGGGTTTGGTTGCCAGTATAGGTAACCAATCGATGTTTTTCTCCCTCAGTTTCTCCTCTTTTCCCTTCTTTCTAAAAATGAATGAATAAAATCTGCATAAATAAATAAATAAATAGAATTTACCTTTTTTCCTACTAATATTGCAGTTACCTACTGTAGCTATGTAAAAAAGTTATTGACTTTTATGTATTTATTTTTAGCCAGTAATCTTTCTAAAGTAGAAAGTTTTTAGTTTTTTGGCAGGAGGGAGTTAAGAAACAGAAAATAATAATTGATTTTTAAATATCTTTTTTTTTATCCTTACCTGAGGACATTTTTCATTGCTTTCAGAGAGAGAGGAAAGGTGGGGGGAGAGAGAGAGAGAGAGGGAGAGAGATGTGAGAGAGAATAATCAAGCTGTTGCCTTTGTATAACGCCCCAGTTGGGGATCAAACCTGTAACCTAGGTATGTGCCCTGACTGGGAAATGAACCTGCAACCTTTTGGTCTATGGGATGATGCTTCAACCAACTGAGCCACACTGGCCAAGGCTTAAATCTCCTTTTTAATAGATTTATATCTTTGTACTTTATTTCACTGACCTAAATTTCTGGAACAATGTTAAATACAAACAGGTGGACATCTGTGTTTTATTCTTGAACTTAATGGTAATGTACCTGGTGTTTAATTTTTAAGTTTGAAATTGACTTCTCACATTCTTTACCATGTGAGAACTATCCTTTTATTCCTTCTGTACTATTTCCAGTTTAATCAGGTCAGTATGGTAACTTTCATCAAGATGATCTGTTATTTCTCCTTTACCATCTGATGTATTGAATTAATGCAGTTATCAACATTTTCAGTATTGAACCATCCTTGCACTTCTGGAATGAATTTTGCTTGGTCAGAGTACATTATTCTTTTAAGATACTTCTGGTTTGAATCTCCTCATTTCATTCATGTACTTGCACAAATGATATTGCTCCACATTAATATTTGTCAAATTCTCTTTTTTGAGTGAAGCCAAACTACATTAAAAAAGTAAGGTAGGTTGGCAAGTAAAGGCCCAGATGAGATTTCAAGATCTCATTTCTATTCATTTTGGAGAACCTGGTCATTGATCATCTGACAAAGTACTTGTTCTATATCACAGTTTTTCACTCCAAGATCCTGTCCATATTTTAGCAAAGCATAGAAAGAAAGTACTAAAGCATCACAGGGCAGTACCAGTAACATAAAACTGCAATAGTTACACTACCATTTATTAAGTACTTACAATGTGCCATACTATACTTGATGCTACATATATTTTTTTCTTCCTCCTCTTCCTCCTTCTTTTTCTTCTCCTCCTCTTTCCTCTCTTCTCCTTATATTATCATTATTATTATTATCAAAATTATTACTGGCAAAAACATATTTGGGTATTGATTTGTGTTTTTCCTATGATAGGAGGCTCAGAAACTATGTCTAGAGCATAACTCCTTGACAGAGTTATTAAACACTTTTGTGTTGCATCATACAAAGATAAGGCATCTAAAAGATACTTAACACCTATTCCCTTTGCTTGAGGGACTTATTGAGGGAAGTTGGTATTTGGTGTGGGAAAGGAGGCAGAACTGGACCTACAAGGTAAGCAAACGTTATCATCCTAAAGCCTAGGGTAGGGGAGCATGCTGTGGCAGGTCCCATGAGTGACAGAAACTTACACAGCATCCTGAGATGCTGCCCAGATTTCTCGTGGAGTGGTACATGGGTGCCACAGAACTGGCCACTGAGAGTCAGTTTGAGGACCTTTGCAAAATAGTCCCATGCTCATGCTTAGCATAGGGACAAAGAGTTCCCTGTCTGTGAGTAGAAACATTTTCATTTTAACATCTCAGTGAGCAGCTATGGACTTAAGAATAGAGTTCTTTTTTCCTTTCAGACATCATGGAAGACTCCTGAATTTTTGTATGTAGTTTAGAAAGGAGATAAGAGTTTCCCCCACCTCCACCTTATCAAAGTAGTGGTTTGCTTCTTTTATTTCAGTATTGGGGAGCAAATTCCTATTGTTTATCTATACAACTCTCATTCAAACTTCTGGTTTTTAAAAATCAGCATTCCCATTTTCAGATAAACAAGCTAATACCCGAGAAGTTAAGTAATTTGTCCAAGGTCATGATATCACCCTTAGTTGTCCTGAGTTCAGAAACCATGTCTCAATAATCATACTATGCTGCCTTACTTAAAATAAACAAAACAACAAATTATTTCTTACTGAGGGACTACTCTATCTATGTCAGACAAAAAGCTAAATGCCATATATATATGCATAGATGGATATATATGCACTAGGTAATGCATTTATCTAATCTCCAAACCTTACCAAAACATTTCAAGGAAAGTATTCTTATTATTGTACTCATTTTACAGTAAAGCAGAAGATGAAAAATCATTCCAATAGTTGATAAACCTAGTATCTAGCTCCGGCTCTGCCACTAACTCTTAGTTTCTTCATTTGTGACATGAGAATGGCAAAACTTGCCGTTCCACATTATTATGGGGATTGAGTGAGGCATCGGAAATAGCAGGATCGTGTTAACTGTAAAATGATGTGCACACGTGGACCCTGCATTCTATTGAGATTGCAATCTGTACTGCTCATCTCGACCGAGAGCCTCTCAGCAGTTACCAGGATACTGAGACATACATTACAATGCAGAGGGGACCAAGACACCAGGAGTTGGACACCGGCCTTGGAAACTGATTGTTTACATTTGTTTGTAGTCTCCTTGAAGCAGAGGTTAGGTCATAGTTCTCTGGGCCTGGCAAAGTCAGCTGGAAACTGCTAACAGCCAGTCATCCCATCTGATTGCCTCTTTCCAGTCCTTCCCTGCATTCAGGGAAGACAAATAAACAAGATACACTCTCATCACCACTCCAAGGAATCTCCTTTTGGCAGCTGTCCCCAGCAGCAGAAAGCTGAAGATTTGTGTATGCAGTTCATCCACAGGGCCCAGAAAAGTGATCTCCCGGTAGAAATCAAGCCATTCCAAGGAAGGTCCAAAGAGACTTGCTGTGCAGGCGCCTGCACTCAGAATGACATTGAGGCACGTGTCTGTGCTCTGAGGTTGCTGCTTGGTGTTGGCTGCAGCCAGAGTTGCTTAGGACATACTGCTAATCCAGCCTCCTGATGGAGAGGTCTAAAGAATTTGTCAGAGTCACTATTACCAGCCTCATTGGAGCCGCAGCTCTGTAGAACCCCCTGAAAACAGCCAGACTATCTGAAAGACAATGAACTCAGGAGAAATTCATTTGGAAACAACTGAGATAACAGAGCTGGATTTCTTTCTCCATCAATATTGGGTAATCTAGGAAAGGAGGCATGTAGGACCCAAAAAAGCACTGTGAGGGTAGAGACCTATCTTACATTCTGTGCTCATTCTGTACTCCATGCATTTGGCAATGGCTGGTACATACTTGATACTCTATAAATATCGGTTGACAACTGAGTGAATGAGTATTTTGGCAGTGAGTGGGGTGGTCTCACTTGCTCTAAGTCTTTGTACAATTTAAGAATTTTTTCTCATGGAGGAATACATTCTGCACTAATCCAGTTTCTTTTCATGAAGAATTGCAACGCCAGATATGTAGGGAGCAACAGCCCTAGGCACAGGGTCAAAAGTTCTGGGTCTGAATTTTGACTCGTCCTCTGACTAGTTGTGTGGCCATGGAGGAGTTACATAAGGATTTTGAACTTTAAGTTCCTTATCTGAGAATTCAGAGTAATAATTCCTACCCCATGAGGCCTTTTTTCCCCATAATTCAGTGAAAAAAAAATGCGTGTGACCTGCCAGTTTCTGGGAGGTGGCAGCCAAGAGTAAAGAGCACATGTCTGGCACCAGAATGTGTTCAGATCCTGGTTCTGCCACATACCAGCTGAGTGTCCTTGGGCTAGTTACTTAACTTCTCTAATTCTTTTCTTCGTCTCTAAAAAAATAGGATAGTCGTATCTGTTCCATTGGATTGAGGGGATAATGAGTGTAAAGTGCTTAACATGCTGCTAGAATATGGTAAGCACTTATTATTACTAATATTATTAGAAAGAGGAAGCAATGTCTCATTTGCATCAGTCTTTGATTAGATTTAGATGCTTCTCGTTTCTTACAGATTTTTCTTGATTTCTTTTCAATAAACTTCTAAGAACATAGCAACCTCATGTCATTGAGTTTCACTACAGAATTTTTATGCAGTATATAATTTTTTTTTTTTTTTTGCATTTCCTCCTCTCTCCCCCCACCATCTTGCTTCTTTTGGAATAGAACCACTGAGACGTGAAAGGGCTTTATGAACTGGATCACATCCTATGCCCTTCCCCAGATCTTCAGGGTATAATCTAAGTTCATGATGCAATTAATGAAAAAGTATAAACCAGGGGACACCTATCGCACTGAGGCATTATGTGGCTATTTCTCCAGTGTGATCTCAGAGAATTCTCAGGTTGCACAGCATTTTTATGTTTCAAGTTTCTCATCTCTCCAGAGGGGATTCCTGACTCAAAGTGATGGAGTGAAGCTCCAAATACATGGTACATAAGCAAAAGCTTTTAATCGGAAGAAGACTGAGAACACAAGTATTGTGATGTGGTCCTCAGAGCAAATCCTTCAGACTCCCTTCTTCTGGGTGGTTGAAGTGCCCTATAAAGATCCTCCTCTTTCCTTCTCAATGAATCATCCACAGCTCTCAGAACTGCTCAGATCTCTGTCTGCATGAAATTGCAGCATTTCCATGATGTTCTTTACACAGCTGGCACCCTTTTTCTAATGCAAAGAGCTGCTCACAGAAATTCTGAAGGTCAGAATTCTCAGTCACCTACTCTTGCTGCTTTGCAATCTTGATGACTAATAAATGCAATTCCCATAGGAAAGACTCTTCTTGAAAGAGCTGGCTCGGCACTGCCACCTCCCTTTCCTCTATCTTCCTGTGAAGCCCCGAGGAGTGTTCGAATGAATCCCCAGGTGAGGCAGTTGGGAGAGGAGCAGGGTCTGGAAGGTGTAGCACTAGAGCTTCTAGGAACCTTGGCCACACAGAGCTCAGGACCCATAGGATTAGTCAAGCCAGGCTCCCTGTGGGCAAGCGTGGGTCCTAGCACCTCCTAGTTTGTACTGTGCCCTGTTATTCTACTGGTTGCTTTTCTATGTCTAACTTCATTCTCTCTGTGCCGTGAAATAGGAGTCATTTCCCAGTTTTCCAGATTAAAGTCACAAGGCTCAGGGAGGTTAAGTAACCTATCTGAAATCACACAGCTGGTAAGCAGCAGAGGTGGAAGTCAAATATGAATCTGCTTGACACTTAACCTCAGGGTTTTTTTCCCCAAAAAACAATCTACCTCCACATGGTGAGTCAAGATAAGTTCACAGGCTGAATCCCAGACATATTTTGCCTTGGTCGTAAAAACATTTTTCAAATGAAAACAGAGTATTGATGAATAATTTCCCAAGGAGATTTGAGTGCTGGAATGCTGGTGATTGCGCTAATGAAAATCAGCAATTCCATTAGCTGGGCAGCTTTCCTCTTGAATCTTCAAGTCTCAGAGACCCAGAGGTTATTTCTGATTACATCAGCAGCTGTATGGATCAGTTTAGGAATCTTGAAACCACATATGTGACTCACATGTCGTTGTTATAACAGTAGGAAACATATTAACTCAGCTTTAAAGAGCGTTCGGTGAGAAGTCAGGCTTCCAAAAACCAGTTTCTGGGTTTGTGAGGCATACAATCTAAGCCTTTTTGCTGATGGCAGTGTCACATTGTGAGGCTATACATTATGTGACCTGACAGATTAACAAGTCTCAGTTGGCTTTTACAGACTCTGTGTCCCAGCACATTCCACTGACTTCTATAGCAGGTGACTAATGAATACTTCACCACCATGACATCCTGAGTTGCAAGCTATCAGGGTTGTCATTTGATTGACCAATATATTTAAAACTGGTTTTAAAAACATGTGCTACAAAGTCACTCTGTGGAAATGATAAAAAGAATTCTTTTCAGCCTCGCTCATACTGGAGCTTAATGCCGGTGTATTACGGACATTTCTGAAGGAAGGAAGAGGTCACTTCTTTTTCTCCAAGTACATGTTGTTGACTCTTTTTATAGATTTTATGTGCTTCAGTTCAGAGTTTTTCCACAGTTGGACCACCAGTGGAGGGGGGGAGGTCTCAGAAATATTTAACATTCTCTAGTGTTCACATGGAAGTTGAAGGCCCAAAGCATATTCTAGGGACTAGAAACTGGGTAGGACAGAAATTACTACACTTAGAGGCAAACATGAGTTCCATGTCACATTCTGCTCCTTTCCTGGTTGCATGTTCTTGGAAAAGTCACTGAGCTTCTCTGTAACTCAGTTTTCTTGTATCGAAAAATGATTTACTTCATGGGGTAGGGTGGTGGGGTCTGTGGGGATTAAAATAAGATGCTGGATGGAAGATACCAGATACCTAGAAAATGCTCAGAAATGTAGTTTTTTTCTTTGCCTCCATAGGAGCAGTGGACAGCTAAATAATGAAACAAGTTCTCAAGACAAGATGCTGAGGCTGGTGGAGAGTGCAGAGGGAGGAACTTGGCAAGGCCAGAATTACAGGGAGAGAGGGAGGAGGGGAGCCCAGGGAGGCCACCACCATGCGGACATGAGAGGAAATGACAAATTCTGTTAAGACATGAGAGTTGTTTTGACTTAAGAGCTTTGCTCTTTCAGGTTTTCTCTCTTCTGCTTTTTTAGGTGATATAGGGAGAAGGTGAAATAAACATATGCTTTTATTTACTGGAGGGAGGGGAGAAGGAGTAGAGACAGAGAGAGAGAGAGAGAGAACAGAACCTAATGTTGGGCTATTAAAACCGGTAAACACTGAAATGGCAGTGCCTTGAAATGTCCTCATCACGTTATAGGTTCATCAGGACTCCAGTTGTTATTATTGGAAAATCAAATAAAAATATACCCACAAAGATGGAGGCCTGATTTGATAGATCTCTAGACTTTGTGTTATTTACTATAAGGAAAGTAAAAGCAGCTCTACTAGAGTGTACTTTTGTGCAGAAGAGTTTTACATGGGTAATTTTGCATCAATAGGTACACTGCCTTCCAAGAGATGCAGCATCTGCAAGACTGGGAGACATATCCCAGGTTTGCTCATAAAAGTCTTTATCTTCTTTTGGGAGGTGATTCAACTGGTCTTAATGGGCAGCTGGATAAAACACTCTAGTGAAGGAGGGGACATGACTAAGCTCATATGCACACAGAGGCTCAGCAAGCAAGACTTCACAGCAGCCTCTATACAGTATCTTCAAAAGATGTAGTTGAGCCCTGACCAGGTACCTCAGTTGGTCAGAGTGTCGTCTTGAGATGCAAAGGTTGTGGGCCCGATCCCCAGTCAGGCACATACAAGAAGCAACAAATGAATACATAAACAAGTAAAACAACAAATTGGTGTTTCTCTCTCTAAAATCAATTAAAAAAAAGATTTATTTGAACAGTATCCATCAAAATGTGAGTGTATACCAAAGAGCCAGTGTGGACTTAGACTGCATTATATCTACTCAGTGGGGTGTCATGGTAAGGCATAAACTTCCCAGGCTTACCCGGCCCTGAGTATTCCATTAAATGTTTGTTATCATCCCTTACTGTAGAGATACGTTATATTAGAGGTACATAAAATCTAGAGCCAAACAAACCCACTGGGGATACACAGGTGGACATACTGATGTTCTGTCCAGATCCCCTCAGGCCCCTTTTACATTTCTCTGTGCCCCTCCCTGGCCTTTGGTGCCTTTCTTTCTAATGATGGCCTCCTTGGGCTACTGGAGCCACCTTGTCCATTAGCTCAGACAGTTGGAAATGCCCAGGAGTTTATAACTCACAGGCAGCCCTTTGCCAATGAACATCAGTTACCTTGCCTCAAGTCTGGATAAACTGCGGTGTAATTTCTACTGCAGAGCCTTCTGTGGGATGAAGCTAAGGCTGGACTTTGCCTGAAATTGTACATTTGCTTGTCTTGTTCCCCTTCTCTGCCTTGTTTCCCTCATTCCTGTTGTGGATTCTGGCCTGCAGAAATCCATATGCCATGGCAGGTGTATGAATAAATTCACACGGAATACACTGGACTAGAAAATCCAGGACCATGTGACCCCTTTCCAATCATGGCGAGAGAGGCCAGGAGCTATATGCCTCTATCGGCTTTTATTCTCGTTTCTTGGGCACATTACATCAGAATGGTCTTCATTAACTATGCATAGATTGTAGATTTACATTAGGTGGTAGATGCCCAAGACGGCACATCAAAAGGATAGACATGCAAATAAAAAGACAATAGGCTTCAGGTGGAACTAGAAAGGAATAACAATATGGGTCTAAGGAAGCTAGGCATGCGTTAGCATAAGTTCTTTTGATTTGGGGGGTGGGGAGAGAGATTTTTAGCAAAGGAAATATGCCATACTGATTTACCCACAGGAAATTCCGCGTTCACACACATGGGGCCTGCTTGCCGTCCCATGTTCCACGGGAGTCTTTTCTCTCTTAGACGTGAAACATTAGGGCTACATTTCCCAAGGTGAGAAGCTTGAATTCCCTTTAATTCCTTTTCTAGGATCTCCTGGAAACATTTCCCTAATAAATCACTTGCATTTGAATTGTCATCTCAGGGTCTACTTCTAGAGAAAATGATCTAAGGCAATGAATTAGTTCAAGTGCTTCATATTGAAATGGTGTGTGTGTGAGTGCAATTTTAACACAATTATAAGCCACTTCTCATGCTGTAAAGAAAGTCCATTTAATAGGAATAAGATTGATTCTTCCTGTTCCATGTTGGGAGTGAGGCAGGGACCCCTAGGATGTGACTGAGGACTATAGATGTTGAGAGCAGTCTCTGCTAGAAGCTATGAAGAAGGTGGTGCTTTGACTGACAGTGAATGGGGGCGGGAGGAGCAGTCTGGAGTAGCTGAGGGTCTGGGTGATGTAAAATGTCCTGAGACTTCCACAGCAGTTACTGTTTTCGGCTTTGGCGATGGAAAAGTCACAAGTGGCCACCTTCGAATATGTGGATTATGCAAATTTTCCTTGGCAATTCTGATGAAATAACGGGGACCACAATATCCTGATATTTTTTCAAGAGTTGGCTCTCAAATCAGTAGGCATTCAGATCATATCATCACACTTTTTAATAATCCAAATAGTCCAGGGAAATATTTTACATGCTTATAGGCTTGACTATCTCTGAGGATCAAATCGGGGGGCTCACCAGTGATGGAGACATACACACAGAGATGAAAGGGGCTCCTATCAAGGACATTGTAACTGGGATTCCAGTGTTGGCTGGGTGAGTGAGGGAATCAAGTAGGTGGTCCTTTCAACTCCTAGGGATCATTGATTCCATAACTAACTGGAGCATGAGCTTGGCAGGGACATTGGGACATTTGCTGCTTTTCCTCACAGGAGAGCATTCACTGTCACTTGACATACTCCTCATGACTCCCCATCCTGAGCCCCTACTAAAGAGTGATAGGGATTGAAGCTGGTTAAACCGAAGGCTCAGAATTCTACTCCCAGGCAGACTCCCTCTGTCTTGAGTTGTGTGGTCCATCTGGCTTTCATGACACAGGACTGGATATCGTTGGAGGCTTGGGACATGTCCCAGGCAGGCTTGGCCCTGCCATCTCTTCACTCACACTGAATTATATGACACTCTGAGCCCCACCACCATTTGCCTCACCTGACTCTATCTAAAGGATGTCTCCTACTGTCATTCCTACCAGGTACGCAAATTTCATTTTGATGCTGCTGGTCCCACGGGAAGCCTTCAGGGATGATGTAGAAGGAACAACAAACATACACTATGAAGGTAAAAAAAAAAAATTGACATTGGAGTTAGGTGAAACCAGTCACCTCAACTTTTTTAGCTTCCTAATTTTTGACTGAGTCTTTGAAAGAATAAAACTTATATGGGCCCAGATCTTATTCATGAAAATTAACCTTCAAAAATATGGTAAGTTTTCTCTTCAATACAAATGCTCACTCTAGGCTCTGGGCTGTGGTACCCAGAGTTTGCTCATGGCAGAGTAGCTAGTGACCATCCCTTTTCTTGGAAATTGTCAAAAGAGTGAAAAAACCCTGGGAAGGGTAGAAGGTAGGGAAGAAATCTCTCACTACTTTGAGAAAAAATAAGGACAATAGCATCAGGACCTGCTTTCCCTGTAAGAAAGCCTTGGGACCTGGGATTGCCTAGCCCAAGGAAAGGATAACTATTGATGGAAGTCACCAAATGGCATGGGAGAGAACAAGCAAATAGTTTCATGGAAAATGCCCTCCTATGAGAAGGAGAAGGAGTAGATCCATGGCCTTGACTTTCCCTTGTGGACAATGCAATCTGGAGAAGAGTGGGTTACACTGCGTGTAGAGGACTCGCTACTCTCCCTCTCCATTCACCCGAATCCCACTGGGATATTCTAATCTCCTTGGAACACACTGCATTATCTGTACTTTAGCACAGCTCATGTTTCAAATGGCAGGCTGTGGAGCAATCTGATTGTTTTATAGACACAGCCAAGAGAGGAGTCCGATTCCTTGCTCTTGGCCAGGTGCCCTCTTTGAGGAAGAAGACCCTGTGGAGTATAGAGACCAGCCAAGTGCGTAAAGATTTCAAAAACTTCAAAGGCCTGGGAGGAGCCAGAAACAATAAAAAAGAAAATGATAAACATTCAGCTTAAAGTCAGGCAAGTAAAAATCCCTGAGAAGTCACTCTGAGCAGAGTTAGGGGCCGATTCTCAGAGGCCTGCGGCAACATTCCATGGTTACACAATGTTCCAAGAAGCAATTATTAGCTTTGCTGTAGTTGTGATTACCACAGTAAATGACTCGTAGAGGTGGAAAGACAATGAAAGTGGGAAAGATGAGCCCACTGAAAGGGGTTTCTGCTCCAGCCCCATACTCTCCACCCAGGGGGAGCTCGTCCCATCTTCCAGGAAGAGGGGACTAGAATGCCTCCATCCATCTTGAAATTTCAGTTTTGAAACTATTGTAAAAGGAGAAATAAGATTTTTTTTTAAAGAGGCAAAAGCAATTTCTGTATAACAGCTAGATAAGATTTGTATTATTAAAGGACTCATCACTTCCTGTGCACAAAGCTATGCCATGGGATTCTACATTCGTTCGGGTCATGACTACCTAAAGACCAGCAGAGAATCAGAGTGGTCAGCTGGAATGTTTAGGTCCAAAGCACTGGAAGAGCTCAGCCTGACTGATCTAGGGGACTGAAATAGCTTAAAGAGGGAAAAAAAAGGTAGATAATTATATTTGATCCAATTCAGCAACTGTAAGTGAGCATTTACTCTGTGCCTGGGTACTTTTTTAGGGAGGTGGGATATACCAGTGAACAGAACCAAGAGACCTTCTCTCACGGAGCTTACATTCTAGAGGAGGAGACAGATGGTAAATAAAAGTCACAGTAACAAAGAGTATGTTCGAAGGTGATAAGTGCTATGGAAGGGAAGAAATGTAGAGCAAGGAAAGGGCATTGGAGGTGTTGGGAAGTAGGTTGCAGATTTAAATAATACGAGGTTTAAGTTTTGGCGTCACTGAGATGATGAGATTAGAGCAAAGACTTGAAGGAGGTGAGAAAGTTAGCCTACAGGTTTCTGGGGGAGGAGCATTCCAGAAAGAAAGAATTTTTCCCTACTCAGCCAAGCCAGGAGTAGGCCTCCTGTGTGACAGAAGGACAGCAGGGGGCAAGGGAGGCTACAATGAAATGAGTAAAGTGGAGGGAGAGGATGGAAACCCAGGGAGGAAAGGGATTGGGAGGCCTGCAAGGTCTTTGAGGCCATTGTGAAGATATCATCAGGATATGACATTTCAAACACAAAGTTTGAATACCTGAATACCTGAGTAGTGAGGGAACTCAAATAGCTCAGCCAGAAAAAAAAAATATATATATATAAATTTTTATATATATATTTATAAAATCAAGATGCTCACAGTCTAGTGGGAAAGACAAGTAAGTAAACCCATAGTAACAATATATGTGAAAAGTAGATAATACATTCAACAAAGGCTAAGATGCAGAATAGAGAGAAAGATCTATGATCATTTTTGGATGAACCAGGAAAAAATTCTTACAGGAGAAGCTATCTGAGCCTATTGGTTCAAGTCAAGGAGAAGTCAGTTGGGCATTTACTTTTCAGATGTGTGCATGGGGCCATCGAGACTCTGAGGAGCGGGCAGCTTGTCCCACATTGCCCAATACTTAGCTTCCAGTCCAGGCTACTTCCTAATAGAGCAGTTGCCCCTCCTGCGTGTGGACCCAGAGGGGGTGCTGTTTGGGGTAATTCTCCTCCAGCTTCCCACTGAGGCCATGGAACATGAAGCCTTTGCCGAGCTTGCTCTCTCAGCTCCTGATGTCAGTGGATGCACGCTGTTGGAGCACCTCTCAGTCGAATACTCTCCTTAATGAAACCTAGACTGTGGACATTGTGAGGATGGCCCTGTGCAAGTGCATTTCCCATGTCGGCAAATTCTAGAGCAGAATGAGGAAGACCTACAATCAAATGAAATGGATGTGGGTAAAGTAATTAAGAATTCACTGGAAACAAGATCTTCCAAGGTCAACAACCAGAACATTGAAATGTGTTTTTTGTGGTACAGTAGAAAGTTTGCAGAAGGTTGGTCTCAGACAGACTTGGGTTCATATCTAGGTCCATTCTCTTGCTGGCTATGTGACCTGTTTTCCTTCTCTGTTGCACCAATTAAAATACTCCCCTTTCCCAGCTCCCAGGACTGTCCCCTGGGATCATGAATATAAAAGAGTAGATGTGATATTTTTTAAAACTTTATTGGCTTATTTGGTCAATAAGACACAATTTTGCAATCTTTTGATCTACAGCATCTTTGTATTAGATACTAAAACCTTGGAGAGATTCTTGTCTAAAGCCTTCATGGTATAGATGAATAAACATTTAAGATTGCACAGCAAGTTAGGGGCCAAAGCTGGGCCTGGGTCTCCTGACTCATCTTTCAGGGCACTTTCAAAGAGATTCCAGAATGTAATTAGTGGAGCACGTGAATGAAGATTCTTCCTGCTTTTGGCTGAGTCAGAGAGGCAGGAAGTATCATTTCCTCCTGGGGTTCTTCCACTGGAAGCACCTTGCATTTCCTTTCATAACAAGCACTTTCACTGGTTTTAAAACCATTTCTTTTTGTTTTTCAAGCCCCGAGTTACTAGACTGATGTAGGTGCTTCTATGAAAACTGTTCTCTTTAATCCTCCCTGTGACCCAAAGCGTTATTGGTGATCCCATTTGGCAGGTGAAGGAACTGAGGCTCTGAGAGGTGAAGTGACTTTCCTGTGTTCACAGGATTAGAAGGTAGCAGAGCTGGAGCTGGAGTTCACCTTGGAAGGCACTGTGCCTCAATGTCTTTCCACTTCCCCAAAACTCTGTATGCTACTTTCTCTTCTAGCCGCTGGAAGAACGTAGAAGTCTGGACTAGAAAGAGTTAATGGAAGGAAGCAGTTGAAGAAGTGGAATCTGTCTCTTTAAATAGATCTGATAAGAAGAATTCCCATCACAAATGAGACTTTGCGGACAATCTAATTTTTTTTTTTACAAGATTGTAAAAAACAGAGCTAACAATATTTTCCACACACATAGAGACTTTTCACCCAAAGCAGTTTCACAGACATGACGCAGATGAATCAAAGGTAGAATTTATGAGTGAGTCTAACACGCAGCAATGTGGGAGAGCCTGTTGGAGACGGTATCTGTGTAAGAACAGAAGCACTGAATTCGGAACTGCTTAAATCAGAGACACCTGGCACATAGGACAGGCTCATTACTACTATAAACGTATCAGAGTATAAAGAAAAGAGTGAAAATCATTCGAGCTTAGCTGTCTAGGAGCGACCACTCCTGACTGTGTAGTGTGTTTTCCCCTCTTCTTCTCTGAACATTGCTTTTTGAAAACATTGGCTAGAATCAGACTGTATGCAAATTTGTGTATTTTGCTTTTTTCACTTGGTGTTATTTGTATTATTTACTATGATATAAATTATATTTCAAAAATAATGTTTAGTAGATAAATCATATTCCATTACTGAAATGAAAGGGAAAAAAACATTTTTAAAGAAAACCACAGGTGGAAAATACGGACAAAAACATAATGTGGAAAGAGAAAAGGTGGAATGAGTTCCAGGTTTTGGATGTGAAAGATAAGGTCTTTACCAGGGAAGACAGAATGGACTATCTCATTTCAGTGATACTCCAAACTGGCTTCTCTAATTCTAGTTAACATTCTTGTGACAACATTTTGAATGACTGTTCAACTGGCCAGGTGCCACAGCAAAGCGTTGGCAAACTTTTTCTGCCAAGGGCCAGATAGTGAATAGTTTACATTTTGAGGGTCGTGTGTTCTCTGCTGCAGCTACTCAACTCTGCCATTGCAGCAGGAAAGCAACCATAGTTAATACTAGACCGATGAGCATGGATGTGTTCCAATAAAACTTTACTTACAAAGACAGCTGCTGGAACCCTGGCAGGTGTGGCTCAGTGGATTGAGCATCAGACTGTGAAGCAAAGGGTGGCCAGTTAGATTCCCAGTCAGGGCACATGCCTGGGTTGCAGGCCAGGTCCCCAGTGGGGGGCGAATGAGAGGCAACCACACATGGATGTTTCTCTCCCTCTCTTTCTCTCTCCTTTCCCCTCTCTCTACAAATAACTAAAATCATAAAAAAACAACAACAAAAACAGGTGATGGATGGGATTTGACCCTTCATATGAGATTTTTTTTAAATCAGTCTTTGTCCAGACTGGTCTTGGTCCTAGACTCTGTACAGATACAGAGAAGAACAAAATTTGTTGTCCTTCCCCTCAAGGAACTAGAAGAGATAAGAAAAGGGATTTGTCAATGTAAGAGAAAGAAATGTCCAAACTGTAAGAATTTTTACGAGTTTTATTTGAGCCGAACTGATGACAACTACCTGCCAGGAAGCAAAATCTCAATGAATTGAGGGAATGCTCCGAAGAATGGCAATTTTGCACCTCATTTTATACATGATAAACAAAGGAAGAGGGGGAAGGGGGCTACATGAAATTTATTGGTGATAGATTAGGAGGTGGGAGAAAGCAAAGCAGGGAAATCTCTGGGGTTGGATAAAAGTAAAATGAATGAATAAACGCATACTTCTTTTACACAGGTGGGCACAAGATGGTTCACAGTTAACAATTAACAGGATAACAATAACAAAATGAGGGGCTCTGTGGTCTCCTGTTCTAGCGGAGGATTGTGCCCTGAAGGGTCTGGGAAAATACCCTGAAGTTCTGAAGGTATGTTATTGTGGATGCAAAAAGACAATTAAGACAGGCTCAGTTCAGGTAAAGATCGACCTTTGTCAAGAAAGATACTGATCTAGGACATGACTACGTGCTGTGACTTGCTTTTAGTTAGGAAGTTTAATTTCAGCCCATCCTATGTGGTTACTTTAGGTCTCTGAGTTTGTCAGCCATGGGGGCCTCCCCTGAGCTTGTCAGGTTTAGTATGTGGCCCCTTTTCATCTACAGGATCATTACAAGGCAATGTATTTAGAGCAATAAACAAGGTGCAGCCAAAATGCTATGAGATCAACAGGAAGGAAGCAAACGGGTTTCCTCTGAGCAATAAAGTTCTCACAAACCTGGGGTGGGGGCGGGGAGGGATACCTACCCTGGGTTCCAAAACTGGAGGTCACTTTTGCGTGCCCATGCTGCTGGCTGTCTCTTGGTTCTTTTCCTATTCGGTTTGTAGGAAGGGCGGCGGGTGTCTCCACAGAAAAGCCCAAATCCTGGGCCTGGCCCAGACCAGTAAAATTTCCTGAGAAACTGGTGGGCACTTTCCAGAGCAAACTTTACTATGGCCCTGGCTCATTTTTCACCCTTGTTTGATCAACCTATGAAAACAGCAAAGGCCGGTGCCTCTTTGAAATCCTTCTGTGTTGTGTTTATTTGGTGTGCATACATGTTATACAAGGTACTAAAGATTAAATCACGGGGAGTTGTTTCAAGATACAAATTCCACCCACAGCTGTGGGGCAACTGTGTGGCCTCCATTCAATCCCATAACAAGTGCCTACTATGGGCATAAGGTGATTTTCCTGGGCTCTCATCCAAGATCATTATCAGCCCTTGGTTGCCAGCACCATGTTCACCAGCCACCAGCCACCAGCAGCTGCAGGACAAAGCGTCAAAGAGAGAAAGGGTCCTGGGAAGTTTGGCTCAGAGAAAGCAAAGGGAATGAGGAAGTAGAAGGAAAGGGTAATTGTGTTGGAGGGACAGGGTGTTAATTGTTCCTCTTTCAACAGAAATCCAGCTGAGGTGAGTGTTAATGATTCCATTTCTATTCTTGTTAAGAGTAACCCAGATCTCCAGAGACTATTGAAACAACAGTGATATCTAAATATCTAAATACCCAGTATTTTTCACATACTCGCTCTAATCACCCCTTCCCCACAGCTGCTAAGAAAAACTGAACAACAATCCCCGTAGATTTCTGTAAGAGCAGTGATAAAGGACAGCTGGAGAACGATGTCAGAGTGCTAGAACTCTTCCTACTCAGGGGTCCAGAAGATTTACAAACTTACATATGATTAAAATGGGATTAAAACATAAAAAGGGGAAAGGGGGGTAAGGGGGTGGGGGAAAGAAGGGGGGGAAGTGGGGCAACTGTAACAGCATAATCAATAAAATATAGTTAAAAAAAGAAAAAAATAAATTTAATATTCAATTATTCTACTTCTAAAATTCTGAACAGGGAGAGCACTTTAAAAAAAATAAGTGAATACTGTATATGCAATGTGAAGTTAAGAGCAAGATGTTGAGAGGCAGAGAAGGAGACAACGGTACAGAGAAAACACAAAGGAGAGCAGAGCATGGAATCCATAATAAAAAAGCAAAATTTCCTATCGACGGTGAGGGGTACAGGACAAAGGTTGAGGAGAAAGAAGCAGCTCTCAGAGAGAAGAAGACTTAGGAGGACAAGAAAAAGAGGGGAAAAAGAGTCACGTGCATGTAAAACTTCTGAAGAAAATGCCATCTGGAATCTTCAGGGGCAGAATGAAGGCCCACTGCTTTCAGCTCATCACCCTCTCATCCTTAAAACTCCGGAGGCTCCCATCTGAACGGAGCTGCCTCTGCAGCTCTGCCGGGGTGGGGGTGGGGGGGGTTTGGTGGTTGCTCCGGCATTACCCAGAAGAATATTGCTTCTGATATTGACATGGAGGCAGCTCTCCCAGGTTGACTGGTCATGGATTTGTACTCGGGTTATTGATTATCAACTCAACAACACTCTTCATGGGCCTCCTATAAAAAAAGGAGCAAGCTCTTGAAGCCTGGGATTTAGCTTGTATCAAAGAGTGGGCATTTAAAAGCATTTTTTGGCAAAGATAAGAGTCTCCCTTTGGGTTAAGAAAAACTTCATTGAAGTAATGAGGATAATTGCATATGAGTCAGCACATATTTCTTGAACGACGACAGTGAGCCAAGCGCTGCATGTGTCTCTACACACACATTATCTCATCTAATATTCAAAATAATCCTGTGAATTAGTTATTATTTTCATTTTCTTGGTGAAGAGAGTGAAGCTGGGCTACTAAGTAGTGGGTTTGGGTTGGTGCCAACATCAAAGTTCAAGCGCTGTCCACCATCTCAGCTTTTCTAACTTCTTGGACCTGAAACAAATTCACCAGGAAAGAGAACTTGGCTTTAAGGGCTCACTAGTCAAGGGAACATTTGGAAATGTCTGCAGTGATGCTACTGGCTGGCTGGGTGATGCTACTGGCATCTAGTGGATGGAGGCCAGGGATGCTACTGAACATCAATGCTCAGTTCAGCCCCACAACAAAGAACTCTCTGGCCCCAAATGCCAACAGTGCTGAGGCTGAGAAACCCTGAACAAAAACAAAAACAAAAACAAAAAAACGCTTTACAAGGACACTCAAATTTTAATACTTTAAGTACCTCAGAGGCATCTTAGGGAACAAAAAAGTGGGAAAATTGCCTTTGCTACTTTGTTGCATAAATATAAGACTTTGGGTCCTGCAATATCCGAGCAGTTCCTGTAATACCATGTATGAGGAAGAAAATAGAAAATGCTGTGTAAAACAATGCTGAAACTTTTCTTTGTCACTTCCTGAGGCTTGTTCATCGTCTGCCTAAAACTCTGCCAACAGTCATTTGATTGTTCTCTCCATCTCTGTTCTGGCTTTCCTTGAGTCTACACCCCACCCACCATCTTTCTAAAACACGGGGTAAGGTCATTCCACTGCTAAACTCTCCTCAGGCTCCTGATTGCCCTCAGAATCGAGATGACTTACCCTTCCCAGCTGGGACGTGGGGCTTCTATGATCCTGCCCCAATCTGACCCTCCCAACTTTATTTCCAACATCTCCCTTTTCAAGCATTCCTTATATTCCAACCAAGCGACAACACCTGTTCTCATGGGTTGGCAGTGGACAGGCTCACAGCCACTGTCATTTTGATAAGGCAATTCCTTTTTCTTGGAATGCATTTTGATTCATCAGTTATGACCAACTCTTACCTCAAGGTACAGTTCACATACCACCTCATCAAGTTCTGTGATTTTCTAAATTAAGAATAAATTCTTTTACCTGTGAAATCCCATAGTCCTTACTCAGTACCCCCAATTTTGGATTTGCATGCATGTATATGGATTATATGTGAAATATAGAATATGTAATATATAGAGAGAATATTATACAATATGTGATATATGCTATTCATAGGTTTTTTTATATTGATGCAAGAACATCTATGTAAGTCAATGGAAGAGAGTAAAGAACTCAGAAATGAACTCAAGTGTATAATTTAGTATGAATTTAGTATATAGTGAAAGGGGCATTTTATTACTTTTTAAATATATTTTATTGATTATGCTATTACAGTTGTCCCATTTCCCCCTCTATATTCCCCTCTGCCCTGCACACCCTCTCTCACCCGCATTCCGGCCCCCCTTAGCTCGTGTCCATGGGTCATACATTTAAGTTCTTTGACTTCTACATTTCCTATACTATTCTTAACCTCCCCCTGTCTATTTTGTAACTACAATTTATGTTACTATTCCCTGTACCTTTTCCCCCATTATACCCCCTTCCCCACTGATAACCCTCTATGTGATCTCCATTTCTGTGATCCTGTTAAAAGGGGCATTTTAAATCAGCCTCTGACCAGTCATTAAATATGTACAGCATTTTATACAATTTCAAAATACATTCAGGTGGATTAAAATTCCAAATATTTAAAACCACTATAATAATATTTAAGAAAATATATTCTTGGGATAGGAAACCTTAAATAATACATTAAAAAAAAAACCACTGTGGAAAACAGTATGGAACTTCCTCAGAAAAATGAAAATGGAACTGCCTTTTGACCCAGCAATTCCACTACTGGGATTATACCCTAAGAATCCTGAAAAACCAATTCAAAAGAACCTTTGCACTCCTATGTTCATAGCAGCACAATTCACAATAGCTAAGTGCTGGAAACAACCTAGGTGCCCATCTACAAA